>NNCF01128324.1:386116-405989 GCA_002313205.1 Laupala kohalensis | reverse complement strand
TTTTTTTTTTTTGCATTGGGTTCCTGGACTAGAGAGCCAGGCGATTCATTTGGATACAAGCAATCGAGATGTTGGGAAACATGAGTAAACTGGATTTTTGTTTTGAAGTATCATCATATTTTTAAAAATCAATGATTTGATTTTGGGAAATATTGCACACATTTTAATTTTTTTCTTAGAAAAAGTCGGTTATCTGAGAAATATATAATTTTCAATGTTGGTGAATAGTAGCTTAAATTACAAAGTACAAAGTTGTTTTTATTGCTAAAATATTGTTTTTAAAAACAAATTTCGGATTTTATTTTTATTTTGATAAATAATACAAAATTAAATTAATAATGAAAAAATTACGATCTTTGACAGACGAATGCTACATATTTTGGGATTTATAGTTCACAACGTAATTAATTTGTACCGCCTACGATAACTTTAACATAAAGTCAAAACATTGTGAACTTTAAATCACATAATATGTAGTATTCGTTCGTCAAAGATCGTAAGTCCTGAATTATTAATTCATTTGATTATATTATATACGTTAATTGTGGGGAAAAATTTTACAATTCAAGAAATAGCGGATATTTATAAGAAAGTAAACAATTTTAATTATAAGTTTTTTTAATTTATTTTTATTCTTCAGAGAATAACAATGGGAATAGAAGATATATTTTTCTTCGTTGGCGACTTCATATGTTCTAGCCGATATTTAGTACAGACAGTAAAATATTATAAAAATCAACATAGTCAAATTTTTGGAAATAGTACAAACAACGTCATATACCTCGCTGTGATGTATTCTTTGTTGGTATTTATCATTTTTTTTATGTTTCTTCAGGTTGTACACTCATACTGACTCTTGGTGTTCGTGGTGATAATGAAGAGTTACGTGTTTTTTAAGTGAATGAGTAATTTTACTTCGTTCTGACGGAAAGGAGCGTCAATGCCTCTCATGTGAAGCCAGAATTCCTCAAGGTCCTTTCGTTACTACACTCTATTTTATTTTTCCCTTTTCTTTACATTTCCACGTCTGCTCTAATCTTCTTCTACTCATATCTTTTACTTCTCGTGTTCTTGACTCTCTTTGCTTTCAAAGAGATATTTTCTCATTGAATTTCACCTTGTTCTCTTTTTTATTTGTCTTGTATTATCAGTTCTTTCTAACTTCAAATCACACTATATTCCTTGATAATATATTTTCTTCCGTCTCCAACTGGAATTATCAATTTTCGTAGACCCGAAATTATCCTTAAAATATTTTTTTACGCATAATGATTGTCAGTTGTTTAATTTGATTTTTTGTTAAAAAATGAAGTCTTCTATGAAAAGTCTTCTTTTTTAGGAAAAGTCGCTTTATTTTTTTTCTTAGGCATGACTAAAATATATTTTAAGGGAAATCCAAATTGACTGAATTCAGAACTATATCCGTGTGTGATTCATTTCTACTCATGTGACTTCCACTAGTTGCCCGTGATAGTAATTATGTAAAGGAGCATCAGTCACACGCTGCAAGCATATACAATGCTACAATTCTCGATTCGTCATTATGGTTAAGGTTAAGGTTGAGGAAAACCTGTTTCTCTCTCTCTGTGTCTCTGCTTTGATAAGATCTCAACTGAATTCTTCTTTCATCCCTAGTGCATACTTGTTTACGGTTTTGTTCGCTCTTTTGTGGTTAAGGATTATATTCCAGGTACATTTATAACTTATTATGAACAATTATTAATTATAAACCCTAATAGAAAATACTATGACTAAACAAACTTATATTATTAGAATTTACTAATGTTTCTTGAAACATATTAATTTTGTTTTCTAAACAAGAAAAATTAATAGTGACAGGAAAATCAGATCCGTCAAATTTATCCGCAGAGGTGAAACCTGCAATTTTTTTATTAGCCTATAAACTTTATTGTAAAAAAACCGTTACAAACAGCGTATGACCATGTGGAGGATAATAAACTTAATTTTACTCTCCGGAAGCGAGCAAGGGACCATCCCATCAATTCCGATCAAGAGCCCTAAGGCAGAGGCGGATTTAACATTTCAACATACTCCTATCGATAAAAAAATAGTTAGACACGTGTTATAGTATTAACATAATACCAACAATTATTGTATTTAATAAAACACAAAAAAGTCTATGCGAATATGAATTTTTTTTAAATATAGTCACTTAGCATTCCACGAACAATATTGTAACGACCCGAGTTCTTCAGAAGCAAGGTTCCGGGATCAGTTTTGCTGTGCAAAAAATCTGTATTACTAGTTACAGTTTACACTTCCTACAGGCCATGTGTACTTTTATAGTTTGTTTTTCATGTAACTCACCTCTTCCAAATATTCCCCATTTCTTACAATCCACCTCCCTTACTTCCATGATCATATTTTCCCTTCTTTTTCTTTCAATATTTCAAGAATGTTTCCAAAGTTTTCTCACGCAAATTACAGAACGTATTTTCACCGAACGTTAATTATTGTCACTCAGGATTTATTCTGATACGATTTTTTTCCCTTCTGGAATTGAGGGGATGTTTTTCCCTTGTTGCTTCCGGGGAGTAAATTAGTTCATGGTCCTCCACGTCGTCGTACGCCTTTTGACAATAAATTTATTGTTATTTATTATATCAGAGTTGGTAGTAAGAACTGTAAAGTCCAGTAAAGGTAGTTACCATTTTATTATATGCATGACATTTTTGCTCAGGTACGCTCCGGTACTTCGTAAACATCGAATTTACTGTTGTACTTTGGTGCTGCCATCGAAGTTTGCTGTTTGAATTATGGCGCTACAAAGTTTTATTAGATTAACTCACATTGATATATACCCGCAGTATCATAAATTTGTCAATCTAGTTCCATAGAAATACGTCCGCAAGTGTTTGCTGCTTAATTTGGGAAATTCCTTTGTGTGTTTTAGATTAAGTATTATTTTGGTTTATAGATTGTGTTGCGTATTGGGATATTATAAGTGCTTTCAGTTCGAACTAATTTACTGTAACGAGTTACCTTGTACTTTAAATATGGTACCAAAGGAACTGTGGGCTGCGAATTCCGTATATTTTTTATTTTGGAAGTGCGGAGTACGTACCGGTTAACTTTTTTTCAGATCAGAAGCACAATATATGTATCGGATTGTAAGAAACATGGACAAGAAAGGGCGAGATACAGAAGGTACTGTAAGATGAAGGGATATGGAATTCACGAAGTGAATAGGACATGGTAAAGACGAAAGGAAGAATTTAAAGGTACAGGGAGTGTGTGAATGAGATACGAACGATAAGATATATTGTACGAAGCGAGTGAAGAAGAGGACAGAACAAAAAGTGAGACAACATAACGCAGTTGACCAACAAAGGACAGATTGATAGAAGGGAGTTAGTGAATGAAAATGTAAGAGAGAGAGAGAAAATAACGGGAAAAGAAGCCCTCTATTGACAATGTATTAGACCTAGTGTCCAAGAGACCGAAGACTAAATAAAAATGAAGTGGAATATACATAGGTTGCCCATATGAAGCACTATATGCTGCGGAGTGTCTCACTATGAACAAGAAGGCATTAATGGAGCAATTAGAAATAACTGAAAGGAAATTACTGAGAAAAATCTTGGGTCCAATAAAAGATGGAGAAAAGTACAGGAAACGACAGAACAAAGAAATTTATTCAAGCATTGAAAAAATTACAGACACAGTTAGGAAAAGGAGAATTGCCTTTTATGGACACCTCAAAAAGAACGGATGACAAAAAATTTGTTTAATTATTTTGGAAAGTTGAAAATGGATAATGCCTGGTTTAAGGAGACTAAGAAAGACATGGAAGAACTTCATATTAGTATAGAGGATATACAATCGTAGCCCATAGTGGCTCATACGAATAGTAGGAGGTTGCCCTTAACATTTATCCAGACAAGCATCGTGGACCGAAACTCGTAATCCTCTTATTTTACACATCTCATCAACCTGTTAGACCGGCCGTGATTTTTGCTGAGGGTCACCTGGCGGAGCCTTTTGGCATCCAGTATGGCACAACATTTTTCTCTCCTTGCATCTCCCGCTGGCCAGCACGTAGCTCAGTCGCAACAATCCTCTCCGCCTCCGTCGCCTCCGCTGCTGCTAACACGAAAACCGACTTACGACGGCGCGTTGCGCAACAGAGACACGCAGCTCTTACGGTTCCGTTCCGAGCAGGTATTGTGGACACGTGCTAACCTTCACTTGAGTTAACTCTTTGTCACAACTGATGAAATCACAAGAAAATTAATGTTAACAGGTGCAGTGTGAGAGAGTTCGCATTTCTGAGGTTTAAGTTCTTTTTAGAGCATACGTTGGAATGTTCACCAGCTGGCGCGAGTTCTGGGTTCGAATTTCCCTAAATATCGGGAAGTTTTTGTTGACGCTTTTTGTCCCTAGGACCGTACTATGCACATTACCCTCACTCAAAAAGAACGGGCCCATAAAAATTTGGAATAACTATTGAAATTTAGGGAAAAATGAGACTTAAAAATTCGTTTTTACATTTCTTGCCATGTTTACTAGTTGTTGCGACATAACTGTGCAAAAAATAACATTTTAAAAATTAAAAGATGGTTTTTTGGTATTCAAGAACTAGGGGTTCTAGGCCAGTGTCAGCTTTCTTCTCCCTATACCCACAGATAATTTATTTTCCAAAAAGCGAAGGTCTACATCCTAATACTATACGAATGCGAAAGTAGTTAATACATATATTTTTTTCACTTATTTTATTCTCTGAGACTGCTTCGTTCGCGTCTTATGTACTAAGAGAAAAAAATGTTGAGAATTTATCCTGTGAGCGAACGCTTTCTGTATTTTTCTTCACGAGACTGCGGGAGAGAGATTGTCTTGGTGCATTGTAAAAGCAGTGAGTTCTGAATTAAAATAGTGCCAGACCAGTTTAGTAGAAGCAGCTTCGCCAGCTAAAATTCCGTTCCTACTTTTGCCAGGGAATGGTCTCGGGATCAATAGCATATATGAACGGATTCAGTCTCCTTGAAGAGGATAAATATTGTTTTATATTTGTTCGCTTAATCAATAAAATGTCCGACTCCGTCAATTAATGCCACGTTTATAAATGTCTTTCATTTTGTGATATATAACAGCTAAACATTGGTTATATTGTAGAACCTCTCCTTAATGTCCAAAATTATTTGCAGACTTGCTAGATCTTCAAATGTATAATTCACACTAGAACATAACATTTATATTGGGTAATTATCTAGTGATTTTTTAAAAACGAAGATTTTGCGTGAAAAAAAAACTTTTTTAGGGGAACATGTCTTTACGACACAATGTGTTCGTCCAAAATTGTTTGCAGTTCTCCATCGAAAACCATCAAAAACTTAATTTGCCGTAATGATTGCAAAAATACAGGAAGACATCTTACGTTCCAGTTATTATTCTGTTCTTTTGTAGCGTGAGAACTAGAAACAGTTTGATGAAAATTACATGTGAGTATTCAATTATTACTATCAGTTTCAAAATCACAAACAAAGGTACGCGTATTATTCACCTTTCTCTTTCTGTTCATGTATGATATTAATGTGTATCTTAATACTAGTGGACTAATTGATTTTTCATGGAATATTCAATTTCCGCGCTCACGTGTTGCATCTTTTTGTTCCAACCTCTGCGGAGACCCGGATCAATGTGACCTTGTTAACTCCGTGGAATTGTGATCGTCGAAAGAAGCAGTCCGTTCATCACGGAGAAAATCCTTGGAGAATAGCGAGGGAATTCTCTTCCCTGACGGAATCAAGCGCCTTTCAACATTGTTTCGTTACGCGCTTCAAGTTCGCGCAAAGCTTTCGTGCAAAGGGTGGAAATTCGAACGCTACCAAGTTTCAAGTCGTTTTGACTCCGCGAAAAGCGCGTAACGGAACGTACTTTGCACAGAATACCTATTGGCAGAAGGGCCTGAAACGAGGTAGCGGAAGGCGGAACGACGAACCGGTCCGAAATTTCAGGCATTTTCACGTTTCAATATTTGGAACGTCCTAATCTTTCAGACCAACCCAATATTTCAGGTGGTTTTGTGGACCAATATTTCGGACGAAGAAAACGTGAAATTTCGAACCGGGCCAAAATTCGTCATTCCGTCTTCCGCTACCGTGAAACCGGGATATCTCTACGAGAGCATTTTTCCACTTTTTCAAATAAATTCTTCCACTTCACAGTAATCAATTCGCAGTAAATGAGATTCTTTTACTTCCTTCTCTTTAACATGTCATGTGTGGTATTTTTGCAACCGAAAAATCCGTTGTTCTCGATGGGGATCGAACCTGCGGTTAGGAGCCCGCTACGTTAACCACTCAGCCATTGGCGCCGATAGGTATAAGATAATTCTTAGCGATGGTTTTCGGAATAATTTAAGGAATTGATTGGAGTACGCATATGCGTAGTAAGAGTTCCATTGCACCTTTTGAATAAAAAACTTGAAACATTCTTTTGATTTTTTAATAAATAGCCATTTTGTGACGCATTTGGTGTATTTTGCTAAATAAACAAAGTGCCTTACGCCGATCCTTCAAGTACTTAAAATTGGTAAATAGGAATCATTAAATGAAAAATGGATAAATATAAACAATATTAAACAATGTTAAACTAATAGTAGAAATTTCACATCGCGTTTATTGCAGTGACTGTAACTCCTACCTTGGCAAAAGAACATTTTCAAAAAAAAGTGACAGCAAAGAAAAGAAAGAATAGGATAAAGAAAAGCTCGTTGATATCTCAAAAAAAAAAAGGGTAATACGTTAAGCCCTTCAGATTTCTTTGTCTCTATGTCAATAGAATTTCAGCTTCAGGTATTTTTGAAACACAAGTTCGTTGATTACATAGTAAAATACAGATTTTCAAAGCAAACCAAAGAAAGTGAGATCAGTGATATATATGATGACAATGTTTACAAAATGTTGAGCTCATGTGGTAATGTTTTCTCCTCACTATAAACATTTCTTATACATTTTTTTACTGATGGTGTTGCTTTTGCAAAGTCATCTACCGAGACAATTTGACATATTTACTTAATTATCAATGAATGGCCTAACGAAGAAATTTTCACACTTCAAACCAGCTCAGATTTGTTTCGAACCAGTTAAAATCTGATAATATACACAATTATGGTACAACTTTACTCAATAATCCATCAAGTTAGCGCAAAATATTTCATCCCAAGCAACAGAGATATGTCAAAATATTGCTTTGCAATGATTGATGTAAATAAATAAATAAACTTTATTGTCAAAAAAGCAGTTGCAAACTGCGTATGACCACGTGGGGGCNGTGCGAGATAATAAACTAATTTACTCCCCTGAAACAAGCAAGGGACCATCAATTCCGATCCAGGGCCCATGGGCAGTGGTGGATTTAATATTTACAAAATAAATAATTTAATAAATACGTACTGTCATCCATTTATTATTTCAAAGTAAATTGTTGATATTTAAGCAGTAAAAGACGAAATTAATAAAACAAAGGTCTTAATGACATTCCCACCTAAGGAAAATCCGCCACAACCCGGAGGAGAACCGAAGAAAAACCCGGGGCTAGGAGATAATGTTCACAACCAAAGTGCCAAGGTTGCGTACAGTTAGAAATAAACTATTAAAAACATAAAGGAGTAAAAACAACATGCATGTGAAAAGGAATTTAATCAGTATCTAGAGTACTATAACAATGGCGTATAAGAGATATTAACGTCCTTTATATCAATTCGAAATCATGTGGAAAACAATATTTATTGGAAAATTGAAACACTCATTAACTTCATTTATTAAAATCTGTAAATTATTTCACATTATACAAACAATAGCACATTATAAAACTTTTAATCACTGATTTAAAAAGGTTCAATTTATTTATATCTACTATATTTTTTGGAAGGGTATAATACAAAATTATTCCTCAATGCATTGATGCACTAGTTCTTTAACACCTCTTCTTCCATTGAAAATGACAATTTATAAGCATTTTAAAATGTTCACCTCCAACTGATGTGCGCCTGTGAGTTCATTTGGGCCAGTCCGTGTCCCGGGCATGCATTTCAGTACGTCACACGTTAAAAGATGTGACAAGCGCGTTTCGAAACATGTTTGAAACGCACTATTCTGCCCTCAAAGTCTTTTTCGTCGGCATGTAACGAAACTGATTATTAACGCACTAAAACGCGTTCCAACCACGTATAAAATACGTTTCGATATCGTTTCAGAAAATAGAGGCAAACCGTGTTTCGAAACACGCTTGAAACGTGGAAAAGTGCAGCAAAAGCATGTTTCAAGTCGGTTTTCTCTGTGAAACATGCTTGAAACGGACTTGTCACAGACTTGATAACGTACTATTCCGCGGTAGGATTCTGTCAGGGTTGTACATTCCCATTTAATATCCGTTTCATTCAGATCACATTGTTGCTGTTGTCCTGCATGAGGTACTCGTCCTGTTTGTCGTCGTCCTGTAGCAGACAACACCTCACTTTCTCTCTAGGCTTTTCATAAACTGAGTTGTAATTAAAACATTTTGTTCTTTCTTATGCATCACACCTATCCTTTCGCTTCTTATGATACAATGAAAGGCGTTGCATATACCGAAACTCATTCATGCCGCTGGCAGCAACAGCACTTTACACTCGGCTCAAAGTTCCCATGCTGCCATTATCTACAACAGATGTGTTGACTCTAACTGTTGATTATCCGGGAGTATTATTATAAACTCTTTATGCCAATTCTTCATTTCTCGATCGTTATATGTGACCTTTTTGATTTTCCATATTGATACATTAAGACAAAAAATTGTCTACAATATTTATTTTTTGCTCTAAGTATCTCATCGGTTTCAATTATATTGAGTTTTTTAGGGTAATTGAAATTGAAGTGACCTTCACAAACTCAGAATCAGGAGTTCGATGATTTCCCAAAGATGATTGGAGCAACTAGGATGATACAAGATCGTGGAAATATTGTGTTAATGTGTGTTAAACAATTTGAAGGCTTCTTAGTTACATTTCTTCCTCCTTAGTTTCATTTTAAATATAAATAATATTATTGGATGGATGGCAAAAAAATTGTTTAATTGTTTTGGTAAGTTGAGAATGGATAATTCCTGGTTTAAGGAGGCTGAGAAGGACATGGAAGAACTTCATATTAGTGCAGAGGGTATACAATCAAGGATAAGTTTTCGAAAAAAATTGCGAAGGAGTAAAGGTTTTCAGGAAAATACTGAGAAAAAGACGGGAGTAAGAGGTAAGAAAAGATAGGCTTAGAGAAAGAAAGAAGGAGTGGTGAAAAGAGAAGAAGAAAGGAAACCCCGGTTGAAACGAACTTAGTCCAAAGAGGCTCATACGAATAGTAATAGAAGTAGTAAATAATATTATTGGTACCAAATTCCAACTTGATGGAACTTTCTTCAGATTTCTGGAAATTTTCAATGAGAATTGGATGACTTACTTCCTCGTTTCTAAAGATGCCTGAAATTATATTCACCGTTCCAAATTCTTTCTCGACTATAAATGTTTTTGTGTTTCCATTTATGGATCAATGGAGTGTCACGTTTCCACACTCCAAGTGAAAGATCGATGTAAACACGTCTGAACTTTACTGGAACAGTTATGCAGGAATTTTAAGCATTCCGGGCTCTCTTGTTTGGTAAACGACCCATCCATATTCATTAGACATGGCACCCATGAAGATGGCCGAAAAGCAAACGAAGTAAGGTAAATATGAAGGCGTTCCTCAGGGTTCTCCTTTGTGTCGTTTTCTCTGTGAAGGTGATGTCCATGATTGATCCTAATAAAACGAAGTCCATGGTCACAGTACTTCATCTGTGAATCTTGTCTCAGAAATATAAAATCATACGAAATGCAGGAACGATAACAATATCATTGCCTCGTTAATTGTACGACTGACTGACTTTTAAGGGGTCATTTCAGTGTCCCTATATATCTGAAAGATAGCTATATCACAATCATCCCTCTTTTTCTCCTTTTTCCCATATTTGCTCAATATCAAAAAATGAGGTATCATTGCAAAGACTCTTTATAAATCATAATCATACATTTTGTTTACTATTTGTTTCATAATTTGTTTTAAAATTGAAAATATATTTGACAGTTAGCTCTTCCATAAACGAGCACTTCGTATACATAAGGTAACGAAAAGAAACGGCGTGGATAGATAGACAGGAGTGTGATATTAGGCGTAATCGTAGCCATCGAAGTACGGTCCAATTTGTTGTTCTTCTGGAATATAGCAGGGAAGGTCCAAGACCACTGTAGCGGGTATTTAACCAACATTGCGATTATCGTCCAGCGCGTTACTGTAAGTCATTATAGTAACTATTAGCAATGCTAATCAGGAAATTCTTTTATTTTCTTCATTCTGTAACTGTGTTCGGTGGCGATTCGCTTGGGTGTATGTAATTTTACTACCTTTTCAATATTTATACTCAAATACACATAGACGACTTCTTTCCCAAGGTACTATGTTTAATTAAATTTTACGTTGTGACAAAAACAAAATGTGTGATTTGCCAAGATTCTGTCGTGGTCGTTTGCAACGTTTGACATTACTTCACGGATATGGTAAACAAATATTTTATTTATTTATTACATATTATTTAGTGGGGTCGAGGTCATGAGGCCTGCTCTTCCACCTAACCGTTGGACTTGGGTCAGGGAATTGGGAAGGAGAGACGTTGGGTTTCCGGGGAACTTGTGGTACCGAACCGACATTTGCCTGGAGTAAGTGAGGGAAACCCCAGCTGAAAACCTCACCCAGTTCGGCCGAGCAGGGTTTGAACCCAAGCTCTACCACTCAGCGAGATCGTGGAGGCGAAGACGCTTCCACTAGATCACCGCTGTCTCTGATCAGGGTGATCGAGAGATAAACTCATAAAACATAAAAGCTCATAAAATGTTGCGCCAATTAAAACCGGCGGGAAATGCTGACTTATCTTGAAGTAATACAAAAAAAAATAGAAGTCTTTTTTACCAAATGACATTTCTAATATATTCGAAACACCCAGTGGATGCCAGAATGTTCTACGACTTTTGAAATCGTCACAACATGACAAACTGATTAAAATTTGTTTTATTTTCATCAGTTTTCTGCTTATTCAGTGTATCAATTAATTTAGCCATATAACTAATGTTTCTTGTGGCCGCTGATGAAAAGCGACCTTAAATAAACAAAAAGAACTAAATAGAAGTTGTAAGCGAATATGTTAGCCTCATTCTCAGGTGAAGTAGGTGAAGGTTGTCTGTTCCCCGATGTGACAGTGGTGTTAATTCACTCACCTGCTCTGCATCGGCTGAGCCTCCGGTCGCGGCCATCGCCGCTATCACCAGCTGGATGAGGAGCGACGCACCCGCCATGGCAGGAACTGAGCACACTACTGTCGGTTGGGTGTTCGGCCTCTCGTCCGCCCTTGCCTTGCCCGCCGCTGCCCCACAGGCCTTCTTCTTCTGTTCGGTGGGCAACGGCGGCGGCAGCGGCGGCGGCGGCATGGAGCGTGGCAGCGGCCTTGCTTACATAATGACGTCTTCACGCGTTGCTGCTGCGGCATCGCTCTCGTGCATGTCATCCTTCCTCCCTCTCACTCTCTTTAGTCAAGATTCTCTCACATTTCCGGTACTCTTGTCCACATATGATGTATGAATAATTTATCTTCCTTCTTACCACACACCGCTAACCGTGTGTCCTACTCATTCACCGACCCAAAATTATGTGACCAGTTGCACATCCAGTTTGCAGAATATTAAATTTAGAAGTACAGTAGAGCCCCTGTTAACCGGTGTGGTCGGGACCGAGTGCCTGGACGGTTACCCGTTCCCGTGAAAAATAGATTCTCGTTTAAAATTTGACTCATAAAAATAGACATATAAGTTGATTCACAGAAAAATAGACTCAAAAGAAGAATGAAACTGGGGACCTCCCTCATCCTTCCTCGTTCTGCCCCTCCACTACACAAACACCCTCGCCCCGGTCTTTCTTTCCAGGAAGTATCAGCAAAGGTCCGTCAAACAAACCAATGTTTGATTCACTATTAGCCATCTCTTATAAGTTGAAAGAGAAAAAAAAAATCTGATCCACAGGATAGGCCGGTTAATCCGACGACCCGTTGATCCGAGACCGGTTGAGAGGGGTTATACTGTAGAAGCTGTTTTCGTTTGTGACGAACGCGCGGCGGATATGCCTTACGGCAGTGAAGCATTAACGATAGGGTAATACACAACATGCTCTCCTCACATAAAAAATGTATAAAAATGTTAGCGTAGATTATATCACTTGGTAATATTTCCACAGGTGATTGTATTCATAAAGTTGTGCTAATGTCATAATTGCGACAGTATTTCTATTCAGATTTAGGGCTATGTTTGTTGTTTAGTGTGTATATTCTTGGACTTTAATTTATACCATACTTGGTCATACGCAGTTTGCCGCTGCCTTTTTGACAGTAATTGTATTTTATATTTTAAAGATTAAATGTGTGTATCTTCCTTGTTTTACCATGGTAAGAGTTATTGGTCTTAGAACATGCTTTCGACGCGACATGTTCATCATCGGAAAGTCGGACATTTCTGGCATTTTTCTGCAATTAGATTGTTTACAAGTAAATAAATAAATAAACTTTATTGTCAAGCAATTTCAAACAGCGTATGACCACGTGGGGGGGCAATAAACTAATTTACTTCCCTGAAACAAGCAAGGGACAATTCCACCAATTCCGATCAAGATGGGCAGTGGCGGATTTAACACTTACAAAAGAAATTATTTAATAAATACCTACTGTTATCCATTTATTATTCACAAGAAATTGTAGATATTTGTGCAGTAAAATTCTAGATTGATAAAACAAAGGTCTTAATGACATTCCCGCCCAAGGAAAATCCGCCACTACCCGGAGGAAAACCCGAGGAAAACTCGGACCGGGATGAGTATTATTATCGAAATATAGATTACTCGGAATTTATTTTTTATAAATCGTAACTATTAAAATCTCTAAATTCGCGACTAATTATTACAATTTACTGCCGCCCCTAATATATAAAGTACTTTAAATATAAACAAAAAATATAATGACACTTCTGAATGTTTTGACTAACATTACTATCTTTAATGCACCAGTTTAAAGTATATCTACAGAAAGTGTATGGAAATACGACGAGTCATTGAGACAGAAACCTTATTAGCTCTTCACATTTCTATAGAATTACAATGTCAACGACGAATAATTTGACATTACGCGCCAGACGTCGAGCAAATCTTCAGAATAATGCAGGTTGACCTTTTTACTAAGAATTATTTTAAATATCGTAGCTACAACACTTAGGAGGACCATGATTTTGTTGTGAATGAATCTGCCCAGTCACTTTGCGTCATATCGTAGAAGTGTTTAGTCATGACTGAACATTATTATCCGAAAAATTATGACCAACGACTCATGAACAAAATGACATTAATCAACGATATTATACCATATTACTGGGTATTACACCGGATTACTCAGTATAACGCTTTAATGATAATAAGTGACTTGCGTCACAACGAAAATTAAGTTGCGTCACAATGAACATGAAATTTTCTACATTAAAATCACATATCCTCTACTGAACTTGTTCCGCTTCTATGAACATGTTCTCATACTTCAAAGAAAAGTTTCAGTTCCTCTTCTACCTTCTTATGTACCCCCTAACGAGTTCTTTCTGAATTCCTCGAGAAAAATTATGAAAAATTATACGAAAAATCTATAGGGCGCAGCGGCATTTTTATTGTGACTAGGGAAAGAGATTTGGGGACCTGAGAGAACATATTTGACTGCGAGAACTTTTGATTTGGACGTGAGATCCAAATCAAGGAAGGAAAATATTTCTCCAAACCTTTGGATATCACGTCCCAACATTATAGTTTGGATACTAAATGATTGTGATGTCGCATTTTAAAGTTGAGATGTCTCATCCAAAAGTCGGGATGTCACACATGAAGGTTTGGAGAAATCCTCACCCTCCTCTGGATTTGGATCTGAGATCCAGATCCATTCTCTCAGTGTGCCATATACAGTTAATGAAAAATATTTATATATTTTTAATACATGCTATTGTGTATTCAAACACAGTGCTGTATTAGTATATTGAGTTACATTGTGGCAAATAAACTCACCCAGCGTCGCTTGGCAGTTTTAATTGTTTTGTTCCTGGCCAATTCGAACAATCACGCAAACTGCAATAGAAGTAATGCTCATCACTACGAGGGGACTTTTACCAAATCATGTTCAATTTCACGTGTAAACTACAGAACAACCCTTGGACACTGTCACAGTACAAGGTTTCATTTTGACACCGCATCAGTCGACCCTCCGGTAGCTCAGGTCTTGCATACTTGCAACAGAGTTACTCTGGGTTCCATTCTCCGTGGTACAAGAAAATATTTGTAGATTTCACTTCAGAATGTCCCAGTTCAAATACAGCTGTGGCAATTGAAAAGCAAACCCTCATTCTTCTATCCACCTACTACTCATAGTATCACTTACTCTTACTAGTACTAACTACTGCACGTGGACCAAGTTGTTAGCAAACCCAGCTAACCGATCCATCTCCCATCCACTTCCTACATCCCTCGCCCCGTGTACAAAAGTTTCAATAGCGCGTCATATTTCCCATTGTCAAGTACCACATCAGTCGTTGGGGTAACAATTAAAATACCAGCAAGTGATGTTCTGTTTATTAATATATATGCATAGATTTGTCTATGTCTACCTCTAAGGGACGCCGGTTCAAACCCGGTCCGATCCAAGTAGAATCCGAGGTGGTGGACGGAACGGAGTTCGCGGCAGGTTTTCTCGGGGTTCTCCCGTTTCCCCTGCCTATCATTCCACCACTACATTCACTCATAAACATTCACCTCCATGTCCGCTTCAGGGGAGGTGCGGCAGGAAGGGCATCCGGCACCCTAGTATTCCCCAGCCAAAACCAAATATGAAGCATCATATATCCATCCCCATTCGCCGACCCCACATGAAGTGGGAAAAGGCTGGGTTAAACAAGAAGAATAGATATGTCTATGTAATATTTGTTTCAGAACAGGGTTTAGGAAAGCACACAGGAACGCAGAATAGCATAAATATTTGTTTTCAATAACTACATTGTTCTTGTATGATTATAAACGAAAAAAATATATAATATAGACAATGTGCAGAAGTATTTCATTTACTTCACTATACTTCCGTTAGTGTGGTCACGTGCACGAACCGACGTTGACATTTTTTTCACCTCTTCATCCATAATTAGGAATCGGGATTATTGAGTTGAGGTAGCGAAACAAAAATTTTTGATAATTTTTTATATTTATGTAAGGATAATTCAGCATTGTAGAATTGTGATTTCGTGTGTTGTAGCCCTGATGAAGAACTAATAAAAGTTCGAAACGTTGGTTACTTAAAACAGAAAATTTTGTTTCGCTACCTCAACTCAATAATCCTGTTTCCTAATTTGCTCACGTGCAATAACTTGCATTAAAAAGTTTCATCACTAAAGATTAATGAAAAAGTTGCTAATTACAATGATTTAACGGGTGCCGTTAAAATTTTACACGGAATAGTTTTCTGCGAAAATGTTTTTTTTCTATTCAATCAGATCTTTCACTAATCTATATCATATATTTGAAAAGATTTCCATCTACGCGTGATATGTGAAGTTGCAACGAGCAGTGAGACCATTAGATAGTGACAATAACTTAATTTACAATTATATCGTCACTGTATTTGTAAAAGAAAATGACAGTGCAAATAGAACCCTGTTGTAACAATGTAGACAGAGTAATCAGGTTATCTGGATTTGTAAAGCTAAATAAAAAAAAAATAAAAGATTCGGGGCATAAGAGAATGTGTCACATACCAATACCTTGTTTTATCCACTCGAGCATCCTCAATTCGAACAATTAGGATTATTAACTTCATCAACCAAATCTTGAATGAAGTAGCAATTCATGCATTCATAGTTCCGTGTAATGGTTTAAAAAAACCCACGTCACGATTCAACTCATACAAAAAATTTGCAGGAATAGTGGCTGTTGTAGAAAGGATGAATCGCCATCTTCGGCAGGTACGAGTTAAAGTGAGGTGTACTTCGGAATGTGAAATAATTCTTCGAAAAATGAGTGTTCTTGTGGATCGTGATTTGTTGCTTCGACTTCATCGCAAAAGAGTGAAGCGGTTGCGGGATCGACCTCAGGGGAACCTCTAGCTAACGTCTGCACGCATCCTCTTACATAAGAATGCTTCGTGCTCTGTAGCTGCGAGCGGAAGAGATTAACTTGAAGGTAGCACCGCAGACAGAATTATATCTTTTAAACGTCTAAAATTTATGTGAATGAACCATATTAATATCGATTTTCAGATTTTAAAACACACTGACCACTTAAACAATATGTAGACCAGAAATATTGATTGAAATTCTTTGTCGTTAATGAGAATAGAATTGATTTACAAAAATTACTTTTATATAGATATTTTTGAGAAAAGTAGCCAAAACCGTATATTAATATAAAAATATTTTTATAGAAGTTATCGCGCATTGTTTCTAGATTTTTATAAATAAATTTATTGTAAAAAACCGTTACAAACTGTGTATGTCCACGTGAATGACAATAAACTAATTTACCCTCCGGAAGCAAGCAAGGGACCACCGCATCAATTCCGATCAAGGGCTCTTAGTCAAAGGCGGATTTAACATTCAACACACTCCTAAGGCTCGGTCCGCACATAGCGTTGCCAACGGGCGGTACGTCGAATCGAAGGCAACGCAGCGTGTACATTCAAATGCGACCATCCGCACATTCAGCGATGGGTATTTTCCCCGCCCGTTGGTTATTTCCACCGCCGTCTTGCTGCGTTGGGTACGAACTGCACGTCATGAAGAAATGAGGGTTTAACACACAGTATCTTACGGCATAGTCCGCACATTGCAGACATGCCGCGCGGTGCTGCTCGACAATGAGTCGCTGCCTAGACATTTAAACCAATCAGAATGAAAGAACAGAGAAGCTCGCCTACTCCAATGCTTTTTGATTCATCTGGGATCTGGGTAATTGACTGTTTGATTTCATTTTCATTAAGTAAACAATTTCGTTATTTTGTCAAATTATATGGAGACAATTTACTAGCTTTGAAGAATTTACCTTTCTGGCCCTTAGTATTTTATAGTGAATTAATTAAAAATCAATGAGAAACACGCCGTTTCTTAACATATTTAAATGATTAATTATTTTTCTTAAAGAAACAAATTTATTGATTTATCTGTGCTATTTATTTTTTGTCTTTAAAGAAGACAATTTTTTATCTTTTTCGCGCTGGGAGAAAGATGTCCCAAATTTGAAAAATCTATTTCTTCAAAAAAAAAAAAAAAACTCATATTCCAAAGTTAAATTGTTGGACTAAATTTATCATAAATTTGACGAGATTATACGTATTTCATTTACCAAATTATGAGTTGTTACGTGCGTGAACGAGTTAATTACAATTTTTTATCGTTATGTTGACAATACCTCTGCGAGACGTTGTTGCTATAATTTCTTAAAAATATATTTCGAAAGAAAATATGGTTTCACAGAAGACACCGATCACTCTGTATTATGCCAATAAATATTGAAAAAAGAAAACGTAAATAATGATATTGTTAAAATAATATTACTTATTTCAAATGTACACTTTGAAATAATTTGTCACCCTTCAAAACCTTTCAACGCATTTCGGAATGAATAACACAGGTCTTCTCATTGCAGAAGTCTGTATTCCAAATAATTTTACAAATAACTTTACAATTTCATCCAATTAATTATTAATTATAAGAATTCACTGTTGTAAAACGTTGAGAAAACTAATGTAAGTTATCTGTGCTCCTAGAATGAAAAACATTAGTAATCAAACTTAGTTGATTTGATGGTATAAAAAAATTCATTTCATTACTTTGATCCAATCAAACAATTCATTTTGGAGAAAAAAGGTTCCATATAAAACTTTAAATACACTTCCTTCTCCAATATTTTCATTTACAATTTTTCCTCATGGGAAAACTTTTCCATATCGTTGGAACATTTGCGTTCATCTATATGAAACAATATATAACGGTTTGAAAATTAATTACAATATTATTTTGATGAACACCGTTACTCTCAGACATAAATGTTCTTTACTTGGGATAAATTTTTTTTTTCTACTTCCTTCAGGGAACTTATTCGCCGGTTGAAATGAAGCGCACTCCGTAGACCCGCGACTGCTGACAGCTCGGTGCGATAGCGACGGTTGTGTGGGTTCAGGTGAAAAGCTGCGTTGCTGATCCAACGTACCGACCGTTGGCGACGCTATCTGTTGACAGAACCTAAGATAACAATAAAAATAGTTCGGGGTATGTTGTAATATTAACATAATACCGACACATTTTTATTTGATAAAACACACAGAAAATTCAGAAGTACGCATTAATAGCTATATATTATTTGGAAAAAAATATTTATGGTGTATTAAAATCACTCCTAAGTTCGAGAATTAATATTTCAATAGACGCCGCCCCTAGACAAGAGCCTAGAGAGTCTATATAAAAAATCCACCTCTACCCGAAGGAAAACTGGAGAAAATCCCGGGGAAGGATCGGGGTAATGGGAGCAATAACATATGCTGATATCTGTTTCTAAAACACACTATTTTTGAATATTGTTGTCTTTGTAAATGGGAAATGCAGCGTGTTATTGAACCTTATCTACATAAAGCGATAGGAGGTAGGAGGGTAGAATGGTATTAGTATAGGTGGGCAAGTTAGATGGGTTTACCAACAACTTGGCCCACGTGGAGGGGTTAGTAGAAGTAGTTAGTAATAGTTATTGATACTAGGAGGAGCTGGATAGAGGAACGAAGGTTTGCCTTTCAGTAGTCACAGCTACATGAACTGGGACATTCATGTGAAAAGCTGCAAATTTTCTGGGGTGACTTGATGATGAGCGACAACACTACCACCTGAGCCACCGGTGAGGTTTAAATACACTTGCCGACCATTTAAATGCTATATCGACTATTTAATATTTGGTTGAAATACTGTGCCTCTAATGAGAAAATAATTTATTGACAAAGATATTTATTCAAGAAATGTAGTCAAAAGTTTTAATTGAAAAAGTATTTTATAGAGGTTATAGGTCATTGTTTATAGGTTTTTGAGATTTTGTTCGCGATTCGTTTCCTGTTCACTATGCCCTTCTTTTTCATGGGCATACAGGCCAATGACTTGTCATGCTGTTTACGTAATGACTCAATGTTTTCTGTGTGATTAAGACTTTTGAATGATTTGAATAATATTGTGCGACAGAACTACCAGAAACAGTGGTGGGGGAATGGTAGATAGACATGATAGTTTGGGTTGGATATGGATTATTGTCATTCGCGATCATTCATCAACTATTTATCACTCTCAATTCTACGTCAAAATTTTAAAAATTGAAGAGACTTATTGTAGCAGAACTGTGTCTGAAATGTTGTGTATAAATTGTAACAAAAATTCCACAAACCAGCAGATTGATGCAGAAAAGTTGCCGGGACTCTATGACTTATTTTTAAATAATTAATTCTTCAAATTTGTCTCAATAATTATTGGTTTTATTTTCATCTCATTGGTATTAATCTGTCTTGAATTAATTTTAATGAAAACAGACTATTCACATTGTTGTTGTTTTTCGACGTTGATCAGTTAGTCAATTGTTTGGATTTTACTTTTTCATATTAGTACATAGAAAGTTTTGTAATCGTGGAAAAATTCGAAAGCGAGATTTCGACGGAAATATCCGTTTTGGCGATCCCTGATTCTGAAAAAGTGGTTTTTGGCACATCGTCC
>NNCF01128324.1:371333-385922 GCA_002313205.1 Laupala kohalensis | reverse complement strand
AACGTCCATCCGTTCGTCTCTCCGTCTGTCCGCAGTGCTTCTGAGTAAATGGATGAACTAATTTAATTCGCATTTCGTATTTACGGTAGAATTTACTTATTGTTGATGCATGTGTTCTATTTTTTTACTTTAAAACACGTGAAGGTCAAAGTACTGTTTTGGATGTTTCTCAAAAACGGCTCCAATGATTTTGTTTAAATTTTCAGCACATAAAGCACAATTAGTATGCATTATAATTCGCAATAGTGGTATTTCACTTGAGACTTTTGTATAGACGCAGTAAAATAATTTCTGTCTGCTACACTTACACATCAGTTTACTGTTTAAGAAGTTTCAATAATAATTAGCCGTGTTCATGGACCAAGCAGACGTAGAATACACTTTTTGTAAACTGAATTGAAAGATCTGATAATGATAAAATACATACACAGGAGGACAGCAAACTCACTGCAGAGACGAAAATACTACATAAATTTCTGTCTACTACGAAATTACATTTGCATAACACTTCTACGATATTTATGAGACTGATATGTAGCTACATGTTTTGAAATAATATTCTGAATATTTATTTTACTTTCGAATTCCAAATAAAGGACAGTAATAAGTTCATTTAGCGACTTTGAGCATTAATAGTGCACTTGAAGACTACCAAAATATTGAGGAGTACGTCAGAAATTACCATTTCACTATAGAATTTTTTCTCACTCTATGTTGCAAATGGAGAAACGTATATCAGAAAGTACAAAGTGCAATGGTTTTGCACCACTAGTTTTCTTTGTACTCTGAAGTGTACTTTTTTTGCCATCTTTGAGTTCATGTTTAACGCTCGGCCCTATGCCATTATGCATATTATGTGAGCAGCGCTCATACGTTCTTTAAGGCGTTAGTACACCTGATGATTACCAAACGGTATTGAAACGTTGTGTGAAATTGTACTTTTTATTTTTGTTTTGAATATTTGTTAATTAAATTGACATTTTATCACGGACTTTAATGCGCTTTGTGGTCGAATTTAAATTTGTTGTTTTTCTCTCTATTATTCTAGTACTTTGAATAATAATTTATTGAAATACGTAAATAATTTCAAGTATGCTGTTTTTTTAAATATATTTTGTCACATTTGTGTACGTTATCTCTGTGGCTCCATCGCGCCTCGGGTACTTTTTTTCGGTTTTCCTGTAGATACTTCAACGCAAAGGATGGGATGGTATTTTTCTTGCTTCCGGGCCTTTCATGTGATATTACGCAATTTCATACTGCGTATTTTGTAAAAAACAACATAGTATTCCCCCTCTCCGTCATTTTTTCTATCGAAGAGTATCGAATTGTGCACCGCAAGAACTTGTATCAGGAAGTTGGGGAAATGACAGAATGGATATCTACGACGACACACTCATCTTAACCATTCCGTTGGATTTATGCGAACATTATTCCGCATTTTGACAGTGAAAATTCTTCGTTCTCTTCGAGCATTATAGCACATTAAATGTTTTTATTGACTCCGTTCATCTTCACATGTAGGTCGTTGAGTATTTGGTTTAAAAAATTAAACATTACTTAAAATACTCGACCCAAACCCTTATCGTACATTATAGTACATATTCTCATTCTTTGGAATATTACATCTCTCCATTTCTGACCGACAAATATCCACCAATGCAAGCTTTGAGTGGCGGTCCCGCCAACACATGAAATGTTACCATACACAAATAAGGAGAACAATAGTTTAATAATAATAATAATAAACTTTTATTATTATTAAATTTTATAATTATATTATTTTATTATATTATACACAAGGAGGTTGTAATACTTGGAAACAGCAATATTTCTGGATTCTATCTAGATGCTGTTTCCCCCCTGGCTCAATGTGTGTCTAGTGAATAAACTCATACAGAAATGAGACTGACTGGCGCACAAATCTCGCGGTCCTTAGTTGGTCCCTCGTGGTCCTTGGCCTTAACGAAAAATACATACATACACAAGGAGAACAATAGTTTACGTCGAAACACACAAATAAAATGTATTAAATATTATTGCATTCAAGTAAATTATAAGTAATTACAGTAAACAATAAATGAACATATTTTGAACTTAAATATATCTTGATAAATAATAATCTTTATTGTCAAAAAAGCAGTTACAAACTGCGTATGACCACGTGGAGGACAATGAACTAATTTTAATGAATAATTTAAGAACTGTTTAAATTATTCGTTAGTTTATATCCCTAAGTCCGGTCACTAATTCATATTTTTTACTAAATATATTTACCTTCGACCGAGTAGTCTTAAGCACGGTTAATTTTTTAAGTACTTTTTTATCTAAATGCTAATAATAATAATGCATTTACATTGTTCTCTCCACGACTCTTCCATGCTTCCCTTTCTTTTCCAAACATCAACCATCCGCGTATCTTTTTGTCCCGCTTTCGAACAATCTCGAGAGTTTTTCTCGTCCTTCTCCCATACTTCACTGTATGTTTTATTGAGCTTCTCACCTTGGACTCTTATTCCCCGCGTGTGTTTTTTGGCACGCACGATCGTGTGTCGCCACGCCCCTTTCTTCGTTTGCCGTGACTAATGCTTTTCTCCCCCCCCCCCCCGTTGTATTTCCTCAGTCTTTAACAAGTCCTCCCACACTCACAACACATGCATTGGACTCTGCTGCGCAACAAAATATTTACAAAGCGGTCGAAAGCGAGAAACTGTTGACTTATCACTCGAACAAGGGTTCATGTGTATGGATGTGAAAGAGAATTCTTTGAATAATTCATGATAATTTCGAAAATATCACCCACTTATTTCGGCATTTACATACGAGCACGAACACATAATTTTAAATTCTTAAATACTATTTTGTTATAAACCGGAGATATTGGATAATTGAATAACCCCTCAAAAATTGCCAAAGTTTGATTACACCCCCCTCTCAAAATTGTACGAAAACCATTAATATATTGTTTTTTTTATAAAACAGACAGACGTAACAACTTTTTGTCCTAGAACTGAGAGTACTTAGTTCTCGCCGAGGGAATTTTCTCATTTTTTAAATAATTTGTTCTCATGTACGAAAAGGAAACGAAGCAGTTTTTTATTTCAAATATTATAGTTACATTGAATCTGAATAGCCCTTGCAGGGGCGAGTCGTCGCGGTGGAGATACCTACTTTGCGTTTTGGAAGAGCGACATTCAATGTGCTCTCCTTCCAATCTAACCTATTAAGAAAATTTTTTTTGTTTGGATGTCTAAATTTTGGTCGTGATGCAAATCTATTCCATTTGATGGATCAATTTTTCATACTTGGTGATATAGCGCGAAACGCTC
This sequence comes from Laupala kohalensis, assembly GCA_002313205.1. Classification (NCBI taxonomy): domain Eukaryota; kingdom Metazoa; phylum Arthropoda; class Insecta; order Orthoptera; family Trigonidiidae; genus Laupala; species Laupala kohalensis. The sequence continues at coordinate 382,593 of NNCF01128324.1, read as the reverse complement.
TTCACGAGACAGTATGCGCTATTATAAAAATTATAAATAAATAAACATTATTGTCAAAAAAGCGAAAGTTGCAAACTGCGGATGAACACGTGGGGGATAATAAACTAAGTTACTCTCCAGACACAAGTTAGGGACTATCCCACCAATTCCGATCAAGGGCCCAAGGACAGTGGCGGATTTAATACTTATATAATTTTTCTTAAATACATGCTGTTATAAATTATTATTCGAAAATGAAACGTAGATGTTATGTGCAATATTTGAAGTTTTCTAAATTGCATAAGTCGTGGTTGTTAATAAATTGACGTTGACATCTAATTATGAGGGCTTCCTTTTACAACCACTATTTATTTATTTCACAACAACAACATATATGTACATTTATAAGAATACATAATGTGCAGTCAAAATTCGAGATTAATATAATAACAAAAGTATTAAATGTCACTGCCCGGAGAAAAACCCGGGCCAGGATGGGGCTACAGAGACCGTGCACAATGTTGCGTGCAGTTTGAAATACACTATTATAAATAAAAAGGAAAAACAAGAACATGCAGGAATAAAGGATTCTAATTAGTATCTAGAGTACTATACCTCCTGCACTAGTGCTTCTACACTGTAAAAGAATTTATTGATTTTAATAAAAGTTAAATTCGTCTTGTACTTTATCACGCCATTGCTGTAGTACTTTTTAAATAACTTATAACAATTTCAAAAACTATTTTCTTGCATGATTGCGTTTCCGTATGTCTCATATTAATTTAGTTTTATGTATACTCAACTTTGGCACAGTTGAGTACATAAATTCTGTAGCCCCATCCTGGCCCGGGTTTTTCTCCGGTTTTCCTTCGGGTAGAGGCGGATTTATCATACAGGTTCTCTAGGCTTTGTCTAGGGGCGGGTCTATTGTAACAATAAATCGTGAATTTAGTGTTATTTCAATTTTTAAGCACTATACTCAGAATAATCTATAGTTCGATAATAACTTGTACATGTAAATTTACAAACATATTTGCGTTAAATTACAAACATATTGACATTATATATGTATTATAACTCGCAGCCAACTTTTTATCTTATCTAGGAACTTTTGCTGAAATTTTTGAATCCGCCTCTGCCTTAGGGCCCTTGATCGGAATTGATGGGATGGTCCCTTTGCTTGCTTCCGGAGAGTAAATTAGTTTATTGTCCTTCACGTGGTCATACGCAGTTTGTACTGTTGTTTGACAATAAATTTATTTTATTTTTATAACAATCGCGTGACAAAATATAAGAGCATTTTACATCACATCATCGCAAATCGTATGGAATACAATATTTATTGGTAAGTTAAATCTCTCATTAACTTCTTTCATTAGAATCCGTTGATTGCATGGAAGCCGTTCATTGAGAATAGCAGTTGAAGAGAGATGGGGAAGGAAATGGGGTCCGGTGGAGGTAGCAACAAATAATTTTATTAGATATTTTATTACTAATTTGCAGATGAGATGGAGAACATAAATAAAAGTAAAATCGTATTATTCAACTTCAGTGGCTTTGTCTCCCAACACAGAAANTGGAGAACATAAATAAAAGTAAAATCGTATTATTCAACTTCAGTGGCTTTGTCTCCCAACACAGAAAATTGCACCATCACTAAGTGAAAGAAACAGGTCGCATAATTACTTCGTAACGACGTGTCAACTTTTATCCAAAAGAAAACAAGGACAGAAGGGCATGACGTGCTGCAGACGCGCGTTTCTTTCGATCCGTTTTAAAAGCATTTCGCGTGAATGAAACCGCAAGAACATCTGCACTCCGTCGAGCGAGCGGCGGGCGACTGGCTGCCTCCTCAACACCTGCGCTGCAACGATTCGCGTGGAAAAACGCCGCGCCTCCATTTGCGAGTCATCCTCCCTCCTCCGTGCGGCGAGAGGAATGGAGGAGAAGCTGTTCTTTCATAAACATCAAATGTATACTCCAGGTCATGTAACTTTGCCGAAAATTATGCAATATGGCTGCCTAACACAATTGCCAACTTCAGCGTATAATAAATATACCAAATTATAATAAATATACCAACAGTACAATTGAACATGACATAAACATAAATATAAACATAAAATATGTTTACAAGAACGCACAAACTATACATACATGTTATAATATACTATACATACATGTATTGTATAGTGTTGTAAAAACCTGATAGCTTTTCAGCGTCAGTGCGTTAATTCCAACTTCCGTGTGTATTTTTTTTTATAAATATCATTTCTGACATACAACGTTTGTAATAGTTAACTTCTTTGTCGANTTAAATCCGAATCGAAACGTTGTGAGCTTTTCACAAAATGTGTATATTATTCGTCCAAAAAAGCTCGCAAGTTTTTATTTATTTAGATTATATAATGGACTTTAATTATAGTAGAGTTTCTACGAATTGTAGTTATATCCAAATAAATATTAATACTAGTCACAAAAGTGACTATTTGCTGTAAAGAAATACAGTTTGATAACACCAACTAAGACACAAGGTAATATTCGTTCGATGCAGAAAGAGCAGAATAGCGCCTCAAGAGCAAGTGCATTGAATTGGTGTCCGAGGTTGGCAACAGATTTAAGTTTTCAGAAATTCTAATGTCCTGCCAACAGAACGCGAGGTACAAATATCATTACTCTTATGGACGATGGCGAAGTAAAAGCGTTGGCTACATTGTGTACTGGTTCTATACCAACATCAAGCCAGTGAGGCTGACAAATAAATAAAGAAATAAAGATTAATTTATTCTCAAGAGAGCTGTTACAAACTGCCTTTGACAACGTTGAGGACAACAACGTAATTTACTGCGATACACAGAAAACTAATAAACACAGTGCATCTTCGTCCATGATTTATTTTTCTCAGGTTACATTTGTCGAAACGAAGACACATGACATGGAGTATAAGATAGTTCATAGAATCCTTATTTTCCAAGAGAATATCATTTTATTTGCTAGCACGATTCTCATTATCACACCATGTACTACTTTAAAATTTTCTTAATATTGAAACTTAATTTCTAAATATTTTTATTATTATTATTAAAGTATTGTCTCCGCTTTGATTGATGTCAAGTTTTCAACTATTCACGAACTTTGGAAATATTCATCGAAGGAGATCTAATTAGTTAATTATTCCCTGTACTGATTTATTTTGTTGAACGAAGAAAATTCTTTTGTGAATTTAAATCTTGATAATAAATTTAGATTTTCGTTTGACTCTTCCTTTAATATAATATAATATAATATAATAATATATTTATTTACTGCAAATTGGCAGATCTTACCCGGTGATATAAAGAAATACAATACAAAAAATACAAAAATACATATCACAGAGCACTGAATTAAAAAAATAGTTAAATAAATCATTAAACTATATGATTCAACTAATATTAAAGTATTAAATATAAAAATATTTTACCCTGAAAGTCTAAATAATTGATAAAAAACATATTGTACATTGTATTTCACTGATGACCCAAACACTCGATTTACCCCTTTCGTGCACTTCACTTCACATTTTCCTTCCCACCTTTTTTAAATCACTTATTTCCCTCGTATCACTTCACTTCACTTCACTACGCACTATCACTCCACTAGCTTCCATTCTTCCAGAACTTGCCTAATCCTTTTAATTTGTCTATTTCCCTTTTATTAGAACGTTTTTTTTATTTAAGAGAGGTTGCTGAGCCCGATAGCGCTCCCACGACATCCGCAGGCAAATTGTTCCAGTTCGTGATTGATCTATTGCGAAACGATCTATTGATCCCTTGACAAGGATTGCATTCTCTTCAGTCACGTGATTTGGCTATAATTTCCGTTAAAACTGTATTTTCCGCAGTTTTTGACGAATTATTCTTGTACGTACATGCTGTGTAAGGTATGAATTTCTCAACGTTATTGCGATGCTATTTCCATGCGCTATCTTTTAGTAGGTTTCTTTGCTATGTGAAACGACAATTGTCATAACCAATAATCAGGATACTAACAAAACATAAGCCAGAGAACGTTTCTGCATGTAAGTTCATAGTAATTTAAACTCAAATACTTTAAAATTTTGTGCAGTAAGGGTATGAAAATTCATCACCACGGGATGGAGAATGCTTCAAACTATTATTTGAAATATTTTTGGGGATATTTAAGTCTGGTCACTGTGACATATATAATACCATAAATTGTTCCCATGTTCCTCAAAGTGACATTTCTCGTGCAAAACTATTCTCTCGATATTTCCTGATATTCAAACCGCTTGGGTTTTTTCAAAATCTAGATGAATCGTTTTCCTTTAAAAATTTTGTTCACTAATTATCAGACTTCTTAACTTATTTCACCAAAAATAATTGGGGAGTTTATCTCATCCAGTCTCCTCAACTATTTTTTTAGTTAACATTCTTGATTTGTTCATTCAAATACTAACTCGACTGTGGAATTTATCCTTCCAACTCTTTAGTTAATTTTTTTCTACTTTAATGTTAGGAGGAATTGATATTAATTTCCCTTTGCTGCTGCACTCTATACTTACTCATCTCTATACTTACGCACGTTTGCGGCGATCGAAATCACACCACGTGTTGGGAGACGAAAAATGGCTTAGTGAAAGTTTGTCATACAATAATATATCTTTCGGGAATCATTCCAGAAATTATGCATATGGAGGAAGAAAATTAATTAGCTCTGCACTTGCAAGAACACTAAAATTTCGAGTTTTCAGTAAATTTACATATTTTTTATCTTCTATCTTGTCCAGCATATTATTCACGTTCACGTCTGCTCCAATATCGTCCTGTCATGTTTGTTCCACGCTAAATCACCTCCTGTCTGTCTTTCTACCATCTGGACCGGATCTAAGATGTTCCTAAAGAGATCGTTAAGACTTTTTACTTTAAAAATTTGTAGTGAAATCATTTGCGGGTCATAACATAAACAATCGTTTCTTTCAGTTGTATGATTGCGGACAATCAAGTGTTCCTTTGTGTACCCTGGTAAAAGTAATGACCCTCCAGGGGACTTACATCTAGTAAGTACGTGTTTGGCGAACACGGGGCTCCGAGCTGAGTCTGGCATTACTTCCACTTACTTGTGCCATGCTCCTTCCTTTCTCTTTCCTGACCTCCCTTGGTCACCTCTTGTTCTTTTCGATCCCGACGCTATTAAGGCTAGGGTATCTTTCATTTTCCTCATTCCTCTCATTTTTTGTCCTACCCCTCATTTTTTGTCCCCCCTTATTCTTTGTCCCCCCTCATGTTATGTACCTCCTTCATTTTAGCCCCCCCTCGATTTGATGTGTTTTGTGAGATATGTTTTGGTGTGTTGTAGATCAGGAGGGTTTTTAGTGGGTAGGGTTGAATTATTCGACGAGTCCCACACGCGGGGAGAGTCATGTTGGCTCTCCCTAGTGCGTAACTGCATTTTCCCTACCTGTACAAGTTTTTCGGGCTCCAATGACCTTTGATGTCGACATGAGCCGTAAAGCCCCACAAAAAAAAGTAATAAAAGTAGGTATGCGTTATCGGTATATGAATTGCCTCTGCTTACGAGATTTAAATCACCGCGGCTTAATGGGATGGATGGAGTACCAAACTGCTCGCTGTAGACTGGGGATCAAATTCCAGTGGGGTTACAAGAATATTAATAATAATAATAATAATTTATCAGTCTGCTTGTGAGCAATGCTCGGTCTCAGATATAAAAGAATACATGATTGTTCTCAGCAACCCTGTAAATAAGTGAAGTTTACATGATTGTTCTCAGCAACCCTGTTTTGGTTTTATTTTCTATAGTTATTAATTTCTTTTATTTATGTTACATACCAATTAAATTTACGCAAAAGTTATACGAGCAGTAATGACATATGTGTGTAAATTGAGCGTGTTTGTACGTACGAGTGTGTTTCTGTAACTCTTTATAAGCGAAAATGTTTGTGTATGTATGTGAATATACGCACATATGAGCCTCATGTAGATAATGAATTTCTTAAATCTAATTTCTTTCTCGTTGTAACCATGTGTAATAATTTTCTAAGCATTTTATTCCGTTTGTGTGTATTTTATAAATATCATTATAGATATTGATGATTTGTTTTTTAACTTCGTATTATTTTATTATGTATGTATTCTTTTCTATCTGCCACTGAGCATTGCTTACTAGCAGACTAATAAATTATTATATAAATATTTTACAGCCTACGTAATATTCGGCGCAGTGCCTCCGTACATCTGACTGAAACAAATTGAATCCTCTTCCTCAAACACTGCGTAAATGAAAAAGAATGAAACGTAGTCTCAAGTGCCAGGATTTATGAGAGATGTGTGCGGTAATTACATGGATTACTTATAGTTTATTCGGAAACTCATCGTAAGGGAAATGTGTGAAATGAACTTTTGAAATGTATTATCGTTTCCGTAATTTTTTGTAATAATTTTTTTTATGGATGTTTTGGGATTGGAGTGAGTTAAAAATCCTTACCCCATCCCGCCTCGTATCCGCCCCTACCCTTGAAACGCCTTAATAAAAAGAAGTTACACGTTTCTTACCTCGTTCGTTTCTGTCGGGTCTGCACGGCAGTTGAAGAGCGCTGGACCATTCGCTTGAGGATTACGATTCGACGGAATCGAAAAGGAAAAGGGGAGACTTTGTGCATTAGTCTCATGCCGCTGACACCTGCTGGCGACAGACGGTGTGCCATGTCTCCACCCACACAAACTCCTCTTCGCCCCTGAGGACGTGCGTTGCGGCGGTCGGCGCTTCGCTTCGTGTGACTAAGTAATAGAGAGCGCACCGCCGACCGACCTCACCTCGCACCCGCTCCGAGTACAGTCACTTCACGATCGCATAGACCACCTGAACATGAAAGAAAGAAAGCACAGCAGAGAAGCAAATTCAATGAGGAAGCATAATAACTTGAACATAATTGAAGGGGTGAGTGGATGAAGGAGGTATATAACATTTATTTCCCCTTCCAATTTCAGGGATGAATAAGGTATGATTTGGCTTGATTTTTGTTACCCTCTACTGTAATGACGGAGGTATGTGACAACAACAAAGTATATTCCTTAGGTAATTTATTTACATAAATTAGCACGTACTTCCTTCTTCCTGCAGTCATTTAATTTTACCAAATATAATCCAAACTATATTTTCAATAAATATTTATTCATATAGCATCTAGATTTACAACATTATACATTTGGAAAACAATATTTACTAAAGAAAAAGGTATATGCTCTATTAATTATGCAATTTTATTATAAACAATCAATTACTTTATTTTTTGTTAAACAGTCTATTGCAATTTAATCGTGCGTGGTCAATGTTGTGATGCTAGTTTAGAATCATCTTCAGGGTCCCTGTATTCTTATTTTGTATTTTTTCTAATTACACTACATTATTGTAGATAAATTTATTTTTTCTACAAACATTAAAAAGGAAAAAAAAACCCTAGATGTTTTGAAGCTTTAGCCTTTCAGAGACATAATGCATATTACACTAGCATAAAACTAAAATGTATTCCTCTCCGCGAGTTTCATTAGAAATCTCTTCGTTGTTCCTGCTCTATCTTTTGACAATCAAACATAATTGTTTCTTCTATTTGTTAAACGAAATTACGTGTCATTGGCACCTTCGTCGTTTGTCCGAGAAGAAAATTTCAGCGATCTAAATTTCTAATTTTACAGCCAGTAAAAAGTAGAACGCCATTAAAATATTATGCATAAGTAACATAAATATTACAATGAAAAAACATATTTCGTATAATATCCCATATTTGTTGAACACTTTCTGAAAATATGAAATTCTCTGTTGAATTGACGGCAAAATGTTACGTTAATTGGAGAAGATTTCTAGATTTAAAATAACAAGTCCTTAGAATATGACACTGAATCAGGAATACGGGGAACTACAAGTTACAATAACTTAACATATAAAACTAAATACGACCTTGTTAACTGCCTCGCTCGATTTAAATTTACTGTAAATATTATACTGAATGTCTGACTAATACGTTTATCTTCACAAATGTAACATCCATGTTGCTTCGTAAAAAGTTAAGAAACATACCCGCAAAGAATGTTTCTAAATGACTATGTTCGTTCCCTGCTTTGGAAATCAATAAATAATACTGAATGTCGATACTAACATTATAAATGAGGAGTGAGTTAAGTATGTTGAATATATAAAGTATTTCAATTGTCAACGTGGTTTTCATATTATTGATCTCTGATTATATTTTTAAGTTGCACGATTACTACCAAATTGTTTTAACGTGGATAAATATGTCACTAAAAGATGTAATTTATTTGTTCCTTAAGTAGTTTTATATTATTTATAACTCGAGAATTAAACTTTTGTGTTATTAGTTCATATTTGAGACAAACGTTTTCTATATTTATTTAATTCCTTTTCACATATATGAAAAACTTAAGAGAATCGCAAATTATGTGAAATTACTTTCGACAATACACATCATTTGTAGGCAATGAGATTTGATTTCTTTACTTCACTGTATAAATATAAGAAATTATAGGAATATTTATAAGTAATTTGTGATTCGAATTATACCAATTCCATACGATATCTTGCAATTATATTCAAATTCTGTTAAAAACTATATTTTATCACAGTATTACGCAAACGTTTTTTACAGAAACTCTAATATCGTTTACATTGCCTATGAAGACCTTGCGAGACAACGAATCTCGAGATGTCGTTTAAATATAGAGAATGGTAAAGTTTATTGAAGTCAAGAATATACAGAATATTTTTGTTATAGAAGTCCAAAATGTGTATAATAAAAAAATACAAAATAATAATTCTTTAATAGCGGTGTAATTAAACATTTTATCTCGTTACGATTTACCCGCCGCACGATGTCTTCCAAATATGAGCGCCGTTTCAAATAGACCTACGACTGGTCGAACGAAACTGCCCCTCTCGTAGGGAGAGCAAGAGGAGGGAGGCGTTGCAAACCTAACAGATCCAAAACTGGTCAGAGCGTGGGACTTAGAAAAATAAATGGGCCCTTTTATGTTATCAGTAGTGTTCAATATATATTTTGTTTTTATTTTTTAAACTTGTCTAAAGACAAAAATTCACGCTGAATAAAATTTTTACCACTTATATGAATAGTATATTTTAGTAAGAACTTAATAAAATAATAACTAAAAAAGTACTGCAATGACAACTTTTTAGGCTAAATATCTCCAAACACACTTACTATTACATACACCCTTCATCCACTCCCCCCTTCAATTAAGAGAGAGAAGATAAAATAAAGAGGGGAAAATGAAAATATTAAGAGAGGAAATAACTAAAAAGGCGTGTAAACTCTGGTAATGACTACGTGCTGAGGCACAGTTAAAGAAATCTTTAAATAAAATTTAAAAAATAGAACACTTGAAGAAGAATGTTTGCGTTGGACGCCAATTGCAGGATCAACTTTTAATCTTTTATTTTTTATCCTTTTGTTTTTTTACATTTAACTTCTAACAAGACATTGTTATAAGAGGAGTTGAGTCATTGTTTCACTCATATTTGTCTCTAATTTATAATCATTAAATTTTAACAAATTATTTTGAAAACTAGTTTTTTACGTATAACATGACTTAATAATATTCTCGAAGGCATACGCGGCCGGAGTCACGTGAGGCTGGGTGATGCCGCATCTGGTCTTCGAAGCGGCACCAACCGGATAGCCCAGCATCACATGTCTGAGTAATGTTATTTTGCACAATATTCCAGGAAATTTGCAAATTTTCTTCCAGTTTCTACCACTTTGTTCAAGTTACGCGTATCCAGAAATTCCTGTTCTTTATCCACCAATTCTTTCATTAACCACCATTTAATTTATTATGAACAATATTTTGCAATGCGTATGCATTGGTAATGAGGAAAAGAAGAAAGACAGTCGCAAATACAGTCTACTCAATGCAAATTTAATCCAATTTTCATATCTTTTGCGAATAATACTTCGGAACGAAATCTATGCTAATAAAAGAGAATTATTTGGAAGTTGGAACAAGTAATCTATGAAATAATTTGAAACTTCAAAGGACACTTCTTAAGGATTATTTCAATTAAAAAAGTATAGTTAATATTGATGAATTAAAAGATCAGAAAAACAATGAAAATCGACAGCTACTCAATAGATGGGAATCTTCGCACGTATGACTGTTGACTACGAAGCTTACTTATGTGTCCGCCAGGGTTCAATTGCGTTACGTGAGACGGACGATCCACTGAATGTACTACAATCAAAAGACCAAATCGTAGAAGCAAAATTCCCAAAAGGTTTTGAAGAGCAATGTTTTCAAATACATAACCTAAAATTGTTTAGACAATCCCTTCAGTACATAGGACCTAAGTTGCCTTATGCAATTAAATCCTGCAATGAACTGAAACACTGTAGTAAAATGCTAAAGTTGGCTATTAAGGACATCTGATATTAGCTACTTAAGCAAGGTAATAAGTTAAATATATTAATATATTACAAATAATAATTTAAAATAAATTGTTCTCTGATGTACACTAATTAATTTGATTTGCATTGTCATCTCATTATTGCATCAGCGAATGTAAGCGCGTTCTTCTATATAAACACGTAAGTTGTATAGAAGTAAGATTTTGTTTGTTTGTTTTTCTTAGACTACAAATTAATGTTAATCTTAGTTATTCCTAAATTAATTAATTTAAATGCGTCATGTAGTTACTCTTTATTTGTGTATTATTCAATAAATTATGGATTTGTTAATTAGCCTAATAGATTGAAGTAAATTTCCATGCATACGCCACAGATAGCGGTATGGTGACTGCAAATAAATTTACTGGTGAAACGGACTCACTATTTTTTTTGTTGCCATACAATTATATTTTATTCGCCTAGCTGACCTACTACTGGATATTGGTCAGTATTCCTAGAAGTTTAAACTGTATCTTCTTTTGTAAATGTGATGATGGAAACAAATTATTATTATTATTATTATTATTATTATTAAAACGAAAGCATAAGAATTCAGAAACCTTAACGATGCGCTTTCTGTGTGAAGTGTGTTAATCTTCAGTCTGGATTTTAAAATCATTCGTAATTACCTAATTTATAAGAATAAAATACTAAAAACTATGTGTATTTTTTTAGGTTTTTGTAGTGGTATTTCATTTTTGAAATTAACGAAAGGGAAAATTTAATACGACGAAAGTAGAGAATTATGAAAACTGTAATATGGTTTTACGATATTATACAAGAATC
>NNCF01128324.1:336454-371185 GCA_002313205.1 Laupala kohalensis | reverse complement strand
GATTTATAAACACTATACTCAGAATAATCTATAGGTCGATAATAATTCGTACATGTAAAATAATTGTTTTGTGTTAAATTACAAACATGTTGATATTCTATTAGTATTATAACACGTAGCTAACTTTTTATCTTATCTAGAAAATTTTCAATCCGCCTCTGCCTTAGGGCCCTTGATCGGAATTGATGGGATGGTCCCTTGCTTGCTTCCGGAGAGTATATTAGTTTATTGTCCTCCACGTGGTCAAACGCAGTTTGTAACTTTTGCTTTTTTGAGAATAAATTTATTTATTTAATATCAAAATAGACAGTAATGATTGTTTTAAGTTCTTTTCGAATTCCCGGGCAACGCCGAACCGCGAACCGTGTGACTTTAGCTTTTCCCTTTTCCAAAACTATTTTGTATATATTTTGTACCACTAGAGTCATTCTTGCCATGACACATATTTTTTTCTTTTCTTATTGTTCTTCTAATTGTCATAATGTTATTATCGTGTACAGCATAATTCGTAAAATCTGTGCAGAAAATTTCACGTCTATTTTTCTTTTTTGTAAATGAACCATAAATTCATTCGATGGCTTTATAAGTTTATTACAGTAGAACCTCGATTAACCGTGGTGCTCGCTCCTCCGACGAAAAAAGGAATTTCAACTACCATTTCTACTACAGTGTAAATTAGTTAATTGTTCTTCACATTGTCATACACAGTTTGTACTGCTTTTTTGACAATAAATGTATTATCATATATAAGTCCAACTACTTCCTACTATTTCCACAGTTGTAGGTAGGTTCCTCGAAACTTGGAAATTGAGACCCTCAGGTAACAATAAAATTTTAACTTCCAGGACGTAATGAATTTGAGAAATATTAGAAATGAAGTAAGGACAATAATTAAACTGCGAGAAACGAAGACTGATTAATTCATATTTCAACCCCTGATAACATGACGTTCTACACACACATGTATGCATCTTTATGTACATAATTCATTAAATAAAGTGTCTCGATTAACCGTGGTTTTCAGTTATCCGTGCGACCCCTCCCCCACTATCACCCCGGATAATCATCACAGAAATCATTTCATTGATGAAATTTTCTTTTAAAAAATTCAATATTCTTTTGAGGGTTCGGAGGTGTTCTGGTGGCGGTGTCCGCATGAGCTGATCCATAAGTTTGTTAAAGAGCCAATTATTCTCACACTTAAGAGTCTTACTAGAGGAGAGGACGCCTATCAAACGCGTCATTTTGTACGATTGGAGAAGATGAAACAATCCAAGTGTACATAATGTAGATTTATCCATGATAGACATTTCCAATGACTTGAAGAAAACAAATTAAGTCCTTGGGAACTGCGTAAGAAATTAATAAGGTGTCTATTCCCTTTGTTTTAATACTCAATATTGAGGTTGGTGACCTGTTGAAGTGATACAAAACCTTGGACTTCAAGGAAAAGGACTATGCGGTTGAACTTGAGGTTGAATATTCCCACGAGGTAATATTCAAAATAGATTAAGAACATCGTATCATTGATACTCAACGGGACGTATAAAAATAAAATACTTCGTGATTTGTGAGTGATGACAGCAACTAGAAAGACCTGAAGAGGAGCATCGGAACGTCGTTATTGTCAACCTTCTCATTTAACATAATGGAAGAAATGAAGAAAAGACGTATTGATTAAATGTAGATCTGTGTTTTGACAGTCTATGAAGACACGGTGCAACCTACGTGAGTAATACTTTTATTTACTTGGGTATTTAAAGAGTTAATATTGAAAGCGAGGAATTTGAGTGAGGAAATAGAAACGCATTGCCATCTGCTTCAGTGACGTAGGCCCAGCTGTCTCTTCTCTTTCCAAAACTGTTAGGCATGGGATAGCATTTAATAGGTGACTCACCTATGAACAGGCGAGCGAGCGAACCTCAATCGTCTAAACTCCTAGACCCTTGGGGAGCAAAAGAGTGTACGGATGTATCAAAACGGCTACACGATCTCTCCCCCTCCCCCTCCCACATCGAGAGTCCATTAGAGGTGTGGTGGCAAGAACCCCGGGGAATTACCGACGGCGTGGTGCTTGGCGGTGGTTATTTGTTTCTGGACTGTAGAATTATTCTTTGAAACCGCGCTAATGCCACGCTACTCGCCGCTTTTTGTCTAGGAGAAGGCACCCTCCACGCCCGACGGACGTCTCCACCCCCGCACCAACCATCACTACCCTCCACACCACCACCCTCACCCCCTCTGCGGTTCCCACTCATATCCACGCACGTCATTTCACTCACGACAGGAGTTCTATACTTTATTGGGTGGATTGACTAAATATTGACCGAATAGTGTTCTGTTTCGGTACATACATATGTACACGACTGTTGTATCAATTTTCAGGGGAGCCCATAATAGTGTTATATAAAAAACCGTTGTAAATCACTTCATGCTAAATTGGGTAAACAACTGCGACTCCATCAGCTGAATTCCGTTTGATAACATCTGGTTTTGGCACTGTCGAAATACGCATTCAACCTCAGAAACCCCTTAGAGCTGGAAAAAGTTTGCCCATAGGATCGATGGGATCGTTTGAAATGATAATATAAAATTTTCAGTCCAATAACAATTTGTCGATGTTGAATGTCAATTTTGACTGGGTGATAAATAAAATCGGACGGTGTGGATTGGCTCTCCGCAGAGGAAATTTATCCTTAACATCCTTCCTGCTCAGAACCATTTGCTCTCGAAAAATTATTTACGTATTATTTATCTATTAAGTGTTTCATGGCGAGGTTAATGCCAGGAGGCCTTCTCTTCCACCTAACCGTCACTTCGGTGAGGGAATTGGGAAGGAGAGATGTTAAGTTGCCAGGGACCTTACGGTACCCAATCCACACTTATCTGGAGTAGGTGAGGGAAACCCCAGCTGAAAACCTCATCCAGTTTGAACCTACGCTCTACCGCTCAGCGGTGTCGATAGAGGGAAGACGCTACAGCCAAACCACATCTGTCTGTCTGTTTTAATTTTTGGACTATCCTCTCGTTTATTTCGAAATAAAATGAATCTCATAGAATCCCTTGTATTCGAATATATGAGTCAGCGCACATTCTTCTCCAATAATGCACACATTTTTCTTAACTATCATATATTTTCTTTTTTGTGGTTTGTAGTTTATTGTTTTCGCAAGGAACACATCTGTCCCATTAGCCTCTTTTCATTTCTCTCCTTTCTAAAGAGACATTCTAAAAATCTCTTCTGTATCATATGTAACAAAGATGGTATTTTCTTTGATTTTGCCGAGGGTTTTTTTCAGTACCATTTTGTTGCGTGTCACTTTCTTCTCCACATTGTCTCCTTCTCCTTCATTTCCTCTCCTCCCCCTCCCGTTTCTTCGTTGAATCAATGCCCCCCCCCCCCCGTAGCCGTCACGATTCCAAACGACGTCTCCACCTCATGTCTGCGCCTTCGTGAAAGCCCCTTCATGTTGCTCTCGTTTGCATGTGACACATTAAAAGCGCTCTTAGCAGTTTGAATGATCGATAAAGTAGAACTTCGCAATCCAGATCAGTTTTATTAAAAAAACTATATTTTTATTTGCATTCTTGTTCTACGACCAGATAATACATGGAATTATTCTTCAGAACCCTCATTGGTTCCGTTATCCATTTATTATTTAATCGCCGAAGGGAATATTCCCATTTTCTTATAAGAAAAACTTTGTTGTGATATTTATTATCTTATCTATTGTTCAATTTAGTTTTATGTAAATTTTTGACTGTAATTGTGTATTTTGCACTAATTAATGTACTTATTCGTTGGGATGAAAAAGTGCATAAATTCACGTGTTTCTCTTTCAAGATATTCAAGATATTTTTTTTTTATTTCGGGGGAAATACATTGTTTTCTACCTCCTGAAAACTCAGAAAATATCGACACCGATGCACTTCAGTGGAAATACCCTCATTCCATGATTTACGTCTTCGCTGTATCGTTATTGCCGCCCGAGTGTGCGTTGTCCGTTTTTCCCATCGTGTCGTCTCATTCCTGCCTCGATGCGTGAGCCCCGTACGTTCCCTGCCAGCCGCCTGCGTGTCTGCAGCGTGCACGCGGCTAAGTGGCACTTGATTTGGGACACCCCCCCCTCTTTCCTTCGTCCTCCCCCCCCCCAACCCCCTTGAACGGGGACGTGCACCGCGCCGCCCCCGCCAGGTGCAGCCGAGTACTCGCGACCGCGGAGGGTTGATGATGGTGGTGGCGACCGACGCTCCGCCAAGTGGACAGGGGTTGGTAACGAATGTCGCGTCCTTCGGTTGGAAAGTATGGATGGACAAAATTAAATGAACTCTCTACACAAAATGATCTTTACAGGCTTGTGAAAATTCTACTTCTTGTCTCATAGAACAGACTAAACACACACTATTGACGCGAATGAATAAATAAATAAACTACATTGTCGAAAACGTACTGCGTACGACNTGAGGGATAATGAACTAAACTACTCTCCGGAAACAAGCTCTTACCAATTCCGATCAAGGGCTCAAGGGCAGTGGCCGATTTAACAATTATAAAAGAATTTAATCAAATATATTCTGTTATCCATTTTTTATTCCAAAATGAGCAATAGATATAAAGCACAGCGAAAATTCGAGGTTAATAATAACCAAAGTATTAATTAATAATGTTTTCCGTCAATGGAAAATACGCCAGTACCCGCACAATGAAAGAACACCAACGAAATATAAACATTGGAGGAATTGGTCTGTGGTTGACAGATTGAAGTTAAGTTAAAACAGATAAGTTGTAAAAGATTTTGTCGTTCTGTCTTTATTTATTGAAGCAAAAGGTCTTTTCGGCCAGCCATCTTCAGTGCTACAAAAAAATTGTTTTACAAACTATAAATTGAAACATTCTAAAAACAATCTACCCCCTTCTTATAATATAAAATACGAAAATTATTAACTTTTTGAAGAAGAAGGGGTTAGATTATTTTTAGAATGTTTCAATTTATATTTTGTATAAAAAA
This sequence comes from Laupala kohalensis, assembly GCA_002313205.1. Taxonomy (NCBI): domain Eukaryota; kingdom Metazoa; phylum Arthropoda; class Insecta; order Orthoptera; family Trigonidiidae; genus Laupala; species Laupala kohalensis. Next base: position 366,176 of record NNCF01128324.1, on the reverse strand, counting down.
ATATTTCTAGCACTGAAGATGACCGCCATGCAGCCAAAAAGGCCTTTTGCATCAATAAATAATGACAGAACGACAAAATCTTTTACTACTTATAATGAAATATTAACACTCAACAAAACCGTATTTATCATTAGAATGTTGGGATGAAGATGATTTGGTAGATTAGGGTAACGTAACGTATTAAATTAGCTATAAACACTTACATACGAATACATTATCTAAATTTCACAATTGTTTTTCCAATTATTATTCTTTGATGGTCTGTTTTTCTTTATTAATTTTTTCTATAGATTGTTTTTATGTCTATGAAGTTATCTTGTCAATGTACTCGTATGTTGTCAAGGTAATTTANGATTGTTTTTATGTCTATGAAGTTATCTTGTCAATGTACTCGTATGTTGTCAAGGTAATTTATTTATTTATTCATTCATTACTGTTCCTACACCTGATGCTGTGAAACTGTGTCCACGTATTAACTTTATCGCGAGAGAAGAAATACGAAGTAAAATACGAAATGTGCATACTTTCCTCGTTTGGTTTCTCTACCAGTGCACTAGATTACCAACGTTATTTTCTATATTTTTATTGTGTTTGTACTCTTGCTCAAGTAAATTTATAAAAATGGTCATATTACTACAAAACAATAACTTAATTCAGAGGATAAGTGTTTTTAATTTTTTTATCGACATCTAATTGTTTAGTTAAATTGGTCTCTCAAAATATCATCTGCTTTTATAGTAAAATTCGAATATCAAAGGTTCATTAAAAATCTTCTGAAGGACGCGGAATCAAAAATGTTCACAGCAGTCGCTTCTTCGATTACACGAAAAGAGGAAGAAAACATAAACAATTTAATTTACGCTTTTCTGTCAAATCTTTTATGAGTGAGATTTGCGTTGTTTCTTCAGAAGGAGAACAAAATGCATTCGTATATATTCTCTGCATTGTGTAGACATTTTTATATACCACCAAATACTTTTCAGTTTGCGTACTATGTACTATCGCAGACTCCAGTACTGAGAGAGTTTTTCTCGCCTTAAAATGCTCACCATGAAACGCTTATAACAAAAAAGAGAACGTGTCCAGATTTAATATCCTGAAGCATTATTTCTAATGATTCACGCCTGCAACATACGGAGTCCATATGCCGGAGCTCTTTTTCTACAAAAACCTTTCAAGCTGATTACCTCCAACTTGGTATCTTCTTTTGGTATGTACAGTGTTTCCATTTCTTTTCCTGCCAAGGTCACTTCAGAATGTTTTGCTAATCTTGTGAACTTTTTCGAAATACCATCAATGTGTGAAACGAATGAAAAATTTGTTCGCAGATGTTAAAACGTGAAATAGTGAAGTAGATAATTTATTACCCGTAATTTTTGAATTCTTGTCAAGCCAGTATTTTTATATCAGGATTCTACACAACATATTAATAAACATTATTATCCCTCCACGTGGTCATACGCAGTTTGCAACTGCTTTTTTGACAATAAACTAAGTTTCTCTCCGTAAACTATCAGGAAACCTTCCCGTCAATTCCTGTCAAAGGCCCGAGGGCAACGCTTGGCGGATTTAATGTACATAAAAGAAATTATTAAATAAATACGTATTTATCCTTTTATTGTTTCCAAAAGAATCGTAGCTATAGTATACAATAAAAATTCGAAATGAATAATAACAAAAGTAATAAATGACATTCCCGCGGAAAATCCGTCACTAACCGGAGGAAAAACTGGGCCAGGATGGGTCCTAATACCAACATCTCCTGACTTATACATCTACTGTATAAATTGCCGTTGAATGTCGGTTGTAGATGTAAGATGGAATAGCAGAAAGAAAATTTAACAGTATCAGGATAATTCATAACCAAGTTGTAAAGAAAAACGAAAAGTTGCGGACTCCATGCCAAATATTGAACTTCAGAATTTTAGTTGCGGCGAGAATTATATTTTGAAAACTTAGAACTTTTTAATAGTTAGACACAATTTCAGATTTTTAGCATATAGTTTAATTTTTTATTCAAATTAATAAAATAAAATACACTGGTTGCCGCAATACAATTTCGTAAAAACANTTTTATTCAAATTAATAAAATAAAATACACTTGTTGCCGCAATACAATTTCGTAAAAACTGTTTAATTGTATTTAATTGTATATTTAAAAATGATCTTGTAACATTGTTAGATTTCTTCAACAACTTTTGCTATCAATTTAAAACAGTCACTTGCTGGCAATAAATTAGCATTCCTGAAGAAGTTACACATTACAAGTCTCACATTGAGAAAAAACGATGTGTTCTTTTATATATTTAGAATCCAAATTGTTTTTTATCGAAATTGTGACATACGTATTTAATTTTATTAATTTGAATCAAAAAGTAAACTCTGCTAAAACACTTCGTTTGTTTTTCTTTAATTGTTATGTTCAGAACAGGAGACGAGAAACATCATCAATAATATCGTTCCGTACACAGCTCCTGTGATAAGGTTTAAATGTTCATACCAAATAGTGGCAACAAGACGTAGATTGATTTGCGGGATAAATATCGTCGTACGAAATAGGCAAGTAATCATATATTATCCCAAAGATGACACAATGTTTATGTTGAATTATTGCAATGAAAAATATGAAAGGAGACAGTCTCTCTTCTTGCATATGTAACACCCGAGAGTAACATCTAAAAACGAACACACTAGTTCACATTATAAAAAATAGCAGTAAAACGATTTCACACAATTAAGGGTATAGAAAATGCTCAGAGTGAAAGCAGTGAAGTGTAGTGATGTGTAGTGGTGTACATGATTGCTCTCAGCAACTCTGTTTTGGTAATATTTTTATATTTATTAATTTCTTTTATTTATGTCATAGCAATTACATTTACGCTAAAGATATAGGAGGAGTAATTCCATATGTGAGTATATTGAGCGTGTTTGTACGTATGAGTGTGTTTCTGTAACTGTTTGTAAGCGAAAATGTGTTTGTGTATGTATGTGAATATACGCACATATGAGCATTTAATTTCTTAAATCTAATTTCTTTCTCGTTATAACCATGTGTAATGATTTTTTAAGCATTTTATTCCGTTAGTGTGTGTATTTTATAGATATTTTAAAATATATTGATGAATTCTTTTTAACTTCGTATTATTTTATTACGTATGTATTCTTTTCCATCTGCCACTGAGCATTGCTCACTAGCAGACTGATAAATTATTATTTATCTAAAGAGTTAAAATTTTATTCGTAAACGAAAACCATGTACACATTTTTGTTTCGAGGAAAGATCTCAATCTCTACCACACTATCCTTATTTCGGACTGTCGCTTACCTCCTTTGAGCTCAATTGTGTTAGTTGCAATTCGTGACAGTGTGTCCCTTTTTGTGAACACTATAGCACACATAATTGTTGGACTAATGTTTGGAAAGCCGTTTCCCAATGGTGATAGCGTGCGATTCTCCACGTCGTGTTAAATCAACGTACTCCATCGAAAGCGTTATGTCGTGTTATTGTGCGCTTTTATCACCGCATCGAGACTGACGTCATCCTTATGTCGTGCGCTGCTGTTCGTTTTGTTGGAGTTTTCTTCGAAAACGAAACTTTGCGAGGATGCGAATCGATAGTTACGGAGAAGGAGGAATTAAAAGCACATTGTATCAATATTCATTTTATTAAAAGAACAAAGAGGTATAGTGAAACCAATAATTTTAATTTCTGTAGTACTGTGTCCTACGCGGCGGTCTATACGAAATTTAAACAATATATTCCGAATAATCTATAATTTGATGAACTTACTTCTTTGCGTTTTTTAAAACAATTTATTTTGTATTTTGTTGATATTATGACACGTAGCTAACTTGTTGTTCTTATCTTAGGAGTGTGTTGAAATGTTGAACCCGCTTCTGCCTTAGATCGGAATTGAAGGGATGGTCCCTTGTTTGCTTCCGTCGAGTAAAAAAATTATTTCCTCCACGTTGTCATGTGTAGTTTGTAACTAGTTTATTGGCTATAAATTTATACACTTTTTTTTTTAATTTAAACTCTACTGCTTTATTAGTTGAAGTAATAAATCTACCTCATCCTCTCACTTAAAAAGAATAACCCTGTTTTCCTAATGTACAACAATCCACGAAATCTAAGCAAATTCCATTTCGGTTTATTTTTTCTGTGGATCCCTCAAATATGTGTTTCAAAATTTCAGTGTGTTAAAAAGTCCTTCCTTTTGCTTAAGGGTACCAATCACATTGACTTGAAGGATAATACTTAGACTATGGGAGAAATTTTTGAGTTTGTCCGTGCAATAAAATTTAAGACCGTGCAAGCAAAAATTCAAATTATAATAAAACGACTGAATCTCCCCCTATAACAACATAGGCACATAACTTGCGAAGGTGCAAATCGATAGTTACGGAGGAGGAGGAATTAAAAGCACATTGTATCAATCTTCATTTTATTATTATATTACAGAAAATAGACATTGGGAAATACTCCTTTGTTAATAGAACCATTGTAGACGGGAATAACTTACCTGCAACACTACTTACGAACTTACCAAAAAGAGTAAAATGTTTCCGCAACCGTCATTTTGCTTCTTCAAAATAGGAACACGTGTGAAATGCAGTGCAGTGAAATGAATGTGACTAAGGGTATAGAAAATGCTCAGAGCGAATAGAATTGCAGTGTAGTGTAGTGTAGTGATGTGAAGTGTGCGTGACTGTTCACAGCAAATCCTGTTTTGCCCTTATTTTTTATAGGTATCTTTTAATTATATTATAGGAATTATTTTTACATTATGATTATTGGAAGAATAATGGTATACATGTGTATACTGAAGCGTGCTTGTACGTGTGAGTGTGTCTTTATCTGTTTGTTAAACGTATACACACATATGGACCTAATTTAATTTTTTTTTAATTTCTTACATGTATTATCTTTCTGGCTTCTTGTGTACTAATTTTCTAAGCATTTTATTCCGTTTGTGTGTTTTCTCCATAACACGAAGTATTTTTTTATTTCACATTATAGTATTGTGTATATTCTTATTATGTCTATTATTTTCCATCTGCACCGAGCATTGCTCACTTGCAGATTAATAAATTATTATTATAATATTATTATTATTATTAAAAGAACAAAGAGGTATACCGAAAGCAAGGATTTTAATTTTTGTTCTATTGAATCCCACGCGGCGTTCTATTGTAGTTATTTATCTAGATTTTAGAGTTATTTGAATAGTCACGATATTTAAACAATACGTTACGAAGAATCAATAATTTGGTAATAATAAACATTTGTGAACTTACTTCTTTGTGTTTTATTTAATATTTTTTTTTGGTAATTTTGTTGATATTATAACATGAACCAAACTATTTTTATTCTTATCTAAGGAGTGTGCTGAAATTTTAAATCCTCCCTTGATCGGAATTGATGGGCTGGTCCCTTGCTTGTTTCCGTAGAGTGAAGTAGTTTATTGTCCTCCACGTGGTCATACGCAGTCTGTAACTGCTTTTCTGACAATAAATTTATACACTATTTATTAATTTTTTAAACTCCACTGTTTCATTAACTGATGGAACAAATCCGTCATATACCCTAAAAAGAATTATCCTGTATCCCTTATATCGTGTAAAAATACATACAATTCATGCAAATTTCATTTAGGTTGAATTTTATCACTAATCGGTTCTCTCAATTTCTCAAGTTAAAGTTTCAATCCATTAAAAATTCTTTCTTTTTGCTTAAGGATACCGATAACATTGATTTCAACGATAATATCGATGAATAGGAGTTGAATTGTTAAGTTTGTCTCAGGAAATAAAATTGAAGGCACTAAAAGTAAAAATTTAACTCATATTAAAACGGAAGCAACTAATCGTATAATATCGTCATTGGTACATTATTTTGTTTGCCTGTACAGTAACAAAATAAATAAGCTGAAATAAATATTTAAATGCGAATGTTTGGAATGATGCTTGAATATTATTCAAAATTTCCTTTAAAATAATATATTATTTATGAAATTAATTCTACCTGTATCTTCAAAGTTATGAAACATTGGTAATATTAACAACCCGATGAGAAATATTGACTTTTACATTCGAAGTTTTTAAATTGTGTTTCACAGTAATTTGATAACCTGTAATTTTTTAATGAGTTTGTTTTTCAACGTACTAAAATAAAAATATGTTTAAGGAGATAATATTTTAAATCAACCTTTTACAAAATTTTATTTTCTCATTCATTTATAAAATGATTATTTGGCTTCGTATGTTGGATTCAATTGCTTTGTGGGTTGTTAATTAAGAATGAAAGAATACAGAACTTCTTTGATGGTATCTTTGTTGATATCGTATTTGTTGGAAACAACAAACAAGAAAATTTCAAAATAATTACGTGGTATTCGAAAGAAGTAGACGCCGTGTCTGTGTAGAAGTGAATCATTTGCAGTCCATTAAGGTCAATTTAACTCATTAATTTCATCCATTTCGCTCTCTCCCACGCCGTTCACAGAAGTATAGAATTATGAACTTAGAAAAAGGAAATAGATGGTTCTGTTTGGGCGGAGTTTTCCCGGGACTTTCTTTCAGATCCCTTTAAGGGAACAGGTAGAACCTAGAAGGGATACGTTCACCCCTCGATTATCAAAGGGTTGTGAAAGGCACCCTGGACCTGGAAGCCTCATAGCAGACCGTCCAATTGAGCTCCATTCACAGATTCCTGTGGCTTGGTTGGCGCCATCTCGCCATCTTGTAAGAAGGAGGGAGGTCAAAGAGAATAAGAAGAGAAAAAGTTTTTATCAACGAATCTCATGTGGAGCAGAGACATCATGAGCTCCGGTCATACATGCGGACCTGTCGGGAGACTACAGACACCTTAAATCCCGCCGACCAGCTGCCGTGGTAGCGGGATACATCACTGAGGAAGAGAGATTGGAGGCGGCACGCGCCCTCAGTGTACCACACACTCGTGAGCACGGGAACTTTGCCGGAAGGTTCCCATCTTCGTCGAAGCATCTGAGTCGCATTGAATCGAGTGCGAACGCTCTACGGTAGATGCGACGAGTCACTCCATAGTTGGGGCACGCGAGTGACTCCGGTGTGTGACTGTGGTGAGGTGAAACAGACTATGACCCACATCATCTCTGATTGTCCTCTCAGAAGATTTGCGGGCAATATGAATGACTTTGTTAGTGCTATGACGGAGGCTGTGGGATGGCTTAAAGATTTAGACTTTAAATTGTAATATGCAATTTGTTATCCAATGCCATAATAGGTCCACTGTATTTTTACGTGTGTTTTGTATTTCATAAAAGTTGAAGTATTTTGTTTTGTTGTGTACACAGCCATACACTAAATAAGTAGATAAAGAGGCGCTGTTCTACATATCTTAGCCCGCGGGCCATTTTCTGTACACTTTCGATCGATCGGACCGGCACGGGATGGGGTTTGGCGAAATGACACCTAAAATAAAACTAATGGGTGAAATATATTTATTTGTACCGCGATATATTGATTCTCATCTGCGAATTCAAACTAGAAAATTAAAAAGTATATTTCTTTTTGAAGAGTATTTATATTTAATATTAAAATAAAATGTTTTCTTATTGTCATGTACGACGAGGCAATTCCGAATCCTATTTTATATTTTCCCTCATGCTGGCACTTGACTTGGCGTTGCGGTATTTGTGTAGCGTATTCGCTGTATTTGGCTAAATATCTAACGAATTCGCAAATATCACAAACGTGCGATCCTCCCATGGTTGGAACACGGAAATAACCCAATATTGCCACATGTTTTCTTGTATCAATGATGGACGGGATGTACTTGATATAATTCAAGAAATATTTGTACTGTATCGTTTTCCCAACCCATATAAATGTTCCAGTCTATATTAAAGAAATTGTAGCATAAGAAAAAAGTCAAAAATATAAGTTAAAGAACCAGAATATCAACAAATATCGATCACGCGCGCTCTTCTGAACGGAACACGGCAAACCACGTGTGGACGAAGGTTCACGCAAATATTTGCCTTATTTGAGTGCTTTGATGTGCGACTAAAACCCGACATGACGACGGATACGGGTGTTCGCGTATTTGCCACAGTAGAGCAAATACATTGAATGCAGACAAATAGCTCGTCTACACTTGGCCGTGTTGGCAAATACGCAACGCAAAGTGAAATGCCGGCATCACCGTAGGTGCCACTCCAAATATTAATTTTTTTATCATTGATTTGTGACCCAGTTCCTCGGCCTTCCAGCCACCATCTGGGTTTTGCGCCTCTTCCTACTTATCTTCTCTTCTCTTCTCTAGGCTGCTCCTGTTCGACTTGCTGCACTACCCTCGTTCTGGAACATTCTACTATCTAGTGCAATATGTTTATTACTTTTCCCATTAACATTATCTTCGTGATGCTTCTTCAAAGTTATGATATATGTCCTTTGTTTGAATGTACTTTGTCCAATCTTTAACGCCCATTATATAATCTAATTAAATAAATTATCATACACTTACAACCTTTTATGGACGAATANAAGTTATGATATATGTCCTTTGTTTGAATGTATTTTGTCCAGTCTTTTGTGTGGCGTATTCCTTGTTGCGCCAACTGTCTTATCCGAAGTGCACGATCTTGTCTAAAACTACTGCAATCGTGTAAAATGTGGTCTACTGTACCGTTTGCTCTCCCGCATGCACGTATTCCATCATGGGTAATTTTTCGCTTGTGCCAATATATTTTTAAATCGCCATGGTTTGTTAAAATCTCCACCATATATTGTGTAGGTCGAAACCATTTTCGGTTGTTGAAGTTGCAATACACTTTTTTTTATAAATCTGTACGTATGTCGTCCTTCTGATCTCTTCTGCCACCTTATGTTCCAGCAGTCTGTCAATTCCCGAATAATATTCCCCTTCCATACTTATTTGTTTCTCTCTTATGTACACTTCTCCCTTTTTGCGCGCATTGTACCTTAAGTAATGCTTATCGATCTCGAGGTCAATTGGTAGTACACCCAGTAGATCTAATAGTGCCTTCGTCGATACGCTCTTATAAGCCCCACTCCAATGTTCGATGCATTGTCTTTGGAGACGACTTAACCTCCGATCTATATGCACTATGAATCTACGCTGTGCTGCAGTATGTTATCTGTGGCAGTAGTGCTCCCTTGTAAAGTTGGAATTGATATGGTGTGTTTATTTATTCCAACTTTCATCAGTCCATAGATTGTTCTCTTTATCTTACTTGCCGTTTACTCGATGTGATTTGTGTGGTTGCCAAATATTACTTCTGACATAATATTTATAACACCAAGTTTTGTCCCCCAACGTTTGATGTAAATGTATTATAACAAAAGATCGACAGCGCTGAGCAATTGTCTGTGATGACGTAGAGGAGAGTCTTCGCTCATCGTCGCCTACAGAGTACGAAAGGGTAGGTTCAAGTGACCAGGATTTACCCGTCGAATCCAGACAAATGTCGGGAAACTTCAGTTCTTCAAAGTAATCCTTCCGTCCTCAAAATATGGCTTACTAGAAGAGAATACCTCTTGTGTGAACAAAGTTACATTCTTCGAAAACGTCATTAAATATGAACGAAGAATACATAAATTGATCTAGGTTGGCAATAAGACATGACAGAGAGATGGGGTAGTATGACTGCAAAGACCAATAAAATTCTATTCACTCAGGCAAATTGAATATCCTTACGAACTTGACATGTTTTGGAGCTTGCCTGTACATAAGTCTGCTTGGAAACTATACTATTGGATATGACGAACATTCCAACATTGAACGGTCAATGGTTTACTAAATCGACTCAGAAAAAGGAGTGGAAGAAATTTTACTGTCACCAAATTGTAAGTTTGACTTTTTTTCGTAAAAGAAAATTAAATTCTTCTATCTCGTAAATAATAAAATCTCAGAAATGGATAAATAATTAGGTTTTAACCTTAACCATATTCTCATCACAGTTTCATTTAAGGTTAGGTGATTGGTCTTCGTATGATATACGTCAATTAAAAACCATTGAAGCTGCGTAGATATAACTGGGGAATAATATCAGTTGTTGAAAGAAAAAGCACCCACACACATTATGTGGTGAAAGACACAATAAACCTACGGCGTCGTTCGCTGTGATCATCGCAGGTAGAGGACCCTAGTAATGACACTTGGTGTCCCCCGACCTTAATGCCCAAATGGCTCTGGCCTTTATCCATTTATTTAACTCTTCAGTGGTCGTGCGCCCAGCGACTGGGGCTCACGCGACTCCACAAAAAGCGTGCGACACTGCTCAAGGGGAAAAGAGTTGAGAATGTCGGAGGTGCTAGACAGAGGAGACCCTTGAGGGTTCATTTCAAAACTTGGGGCATATTTTTAATGTGTACAGCGGTGCCTCGTTGAATCATATCACCTGCTTATCCACATCAGATTTTTTTTTTTCATTTACAATTTTTTTTCTAATTTACGAACATACATAGTGAGTGATATATGTTGCGGAATCTGAATGATAATTTATTAATCTGCAAGTGAGCAATGCTCGGTGACAGGTATAAAAGAAGATGTAATAAAATATACACAATACAATAATAAAAAGTTAATAATATATCTTCGCCCAAATATCTATAAAATGCACACACAAAAGGTACAAAATGCTTAGAAAATTGGTACATAAGGTAACAACGAGAGAGAAATGACATTTAATAAATTAATAATCTAATAAGGCCCATATGTGTGTATATTCACATAAGTACACAAACACATTTACCCTGACAAACAGATACAGATACACGCTCAACGTACACGCATGCTTCAATATACTCGTATCATTGCTCCTCCTAAACCCTAAACTTTAAGTAGTGGCTATAATATAATTAAAATAAATTAATAACTATAAAATATAAAAGAAATTAATAACTATAATATAATTAAAAGAAATTAATAACTATAAAATATAAAAGCAAAACAGGATTGCTGTGAACAATCACACACACATTACACTTCTATTCGCTCTGAGCATTTTCTATACTTTTAGTCTCCATTCACCTCACTACACAGCACTTCACATCTGCTCCTATTTCCAAGAAGCAAGAAGAATAGCAATATTCTACTTCTTTGAATGATGTGAAGAGGGCTTTATCCCGCGGGTCATCCGCGTTGCGCATCTTTACTTCAATGACTCACCACCTCTGTGCTTTTTCCCCCATTATTCTCTGCTGTTGGCAGCATTTTCATAGTTGCACACATAAATGTACACACAAATATAGTGAAAAATGAAATATTTACTGAATTTAATTTTTTTAAATTTTAAATAGATTTTTTAAGTAAGTAGCTGATTGTACACTAGAATTGAATGTTCATTTATTTATCCAGTGTTCAATTTAGACGTAAAAGTATGTGAATATTCCTATTTCCACAAAATCCTCCACAATTGTATATATTGAATCACAAAAACTGCGAAGTTATAACTTGTCTTTAAGAGTGATTGATTACTGTATTAAAGCGAATTGCCTCAGCTATTTTCATTGAATTAATTTCTTTTTAATAAATAGTTCATTTCTTAGAACTGTGTGTCGGATCATAAAGAATCCAATTACAACTTGAACCATATAAGAAACGTGGATAGGACATTATTTGTCCCGTAGCCAAATGTTTTTGTTGTTTCGTGGAACAGACACCTCGCCAAAAAGGTTTTGATGATTTACTGTGATCAACTTTATTGTCATAAAAGCAGTTACAAACTGCATTATGACCACGTGGAGAACAATAAACTAATTTACTCTCCGGAAGTAAGCAAGGGACCATTCCATCAATTCTGATCAAGGGTCCTAAGGCAGAGACGGATTTAACATTTCAACATACTCCTAACGACAAGAAAATTGTTCGACACGTGTTATAGTATTAACATAATAACAACATATATTCTATTTAATAAAATATAGAAAATTCATTTCACAAGAACGTATTATTATCAAGCTATGAATCATTCGGAAAGTATTGTTGATAATTTGAAACTATTAAATCACACTAAATTCGCTAATAATTATATCAATCGATGCCGTCTCTAGGCAAGAGCCTACCGAGTCTTTATAAAAAATCCACCTCTATCCGAAGGAAAACCGGAGAAAAACCCGGGCCCGGATGAGGCTACAGAATTAATGTACACAATCGTGCCAGGGTTGAGTACATATACAACTAAATTTATATGAATAATGAGACATAATCCTAGAATGCAGGAAAATAGTTTTGAAATTGTTGCCAGATATTTATGTATTAGTATTATTTGTCTGTAATTGTTAATTTGCTCAATTGTTTATTTCACGTTGTTTATTAGTTGACAAATGCTGAATTAACAAAATGGTTCAAGTACAGCAGTTTCATTATAATTCACAATGTGTTTTCCAGGATCCGGGTCCCCGCAGCTAGCGCCTNTATAATTCACAATGTGTTTTCCAGGATCCGGGTTCGGATCCCAGCAAATATCTACATACCTAGTCAAAATGCTCACTTCGTGAAAGATATGTAATACTTTGGGTACCAAATGTCAAAACAAAAATTAGGTGACAATTTATCAATCTTCAGTATCAGCTAAAACGTGTGATTAGAATGTTAGCAAAATTAAGTAGTTAATAAAGAGCAGTTGTTATGGGTTTTCTAGACTTATCAAGATGGAGTATTTATAATTACATACTTCACTGTGTAATGCATAAAAAGTGTTATGAAACAAGAGTAATAAACGTGGGACAGCTGGCGGATGCTTTTTTGGAACCGAAATGAATGTACGTATCGACTTTGAGGACCAATTAAATGATTGATGCGTTGAAGGTTGTTAATATTGCAATTAAGGATTTTGTCACACTGAAGTAGTGTATCCCGGGATCTCCCTTCTTCCCTGCACGTAGTTCATAATACAGAGACGAAGTAAACAGAGTACAAACTCTACTCTTGTGAGTAGAAGTAATTATTCTGCTTCAAAGATGAAAAGGTCGTGGGTAGTTTAAACTAAAATAAAAAATTTTTAACAAAAAAATGTTTCATTTTTTCAAGGTTGTACGACCCCTTTCTAATAATAATTTTCTTCACCGCAGTTCATGAATTTGAAAGTTTATTATTTTACCGAAATGTTTTTGTTTTTTATGTTTTATTAAATACAACAATTGTAGGTAATACGTTAATGCTATAACACATGTTGAACTGTTTTTATCGTTAGGAGTATGTTGAAACATTAAATCCGCCTCTGCCTTAGGACCCTTGATCGGAATTGATGGGATGGTCCCTTGCTTGCTTCCGGAGAGTAAATTAGTGTATTGTCCTCCACGTGGCCATACGCAGTTTGTAAGTGCCATTTTGACAATAAAGGTTATTATTATTTATTGTTAGAAAATGAAACTACAATTTAAAAATCTCATATTTTGACGTAACTGTCATGTTTCTATCGCTCGTGTGACAGTATAATGTAGGAAATTTTATTGAGATGTTCACCATCTTTAAGAAAAGTCATCAGAAGAAAATAAGTTCCTTCAGACGCCAAGAAATACAGCGATTTATCTAAGTACTTTAGGGAAACAACAAAGTTGAGTTTTGAAGTCAACAAATTATCAACAAAATTAGTCAAGTTCCCATACATTTGTCTATGATATTATAATTATAAATATTACTCAAAAATATATTTAGAACGACTGAGTCATGGAATATTTACTGCGAAGCGTAATGAAATTGAAAATGTTTTTGTAAGAAGTTCAACTGAGAGGGTAGAATTGTCTCCTGGACTCTATACTTTTGAGAAAGATCGAGTAATTTTGAATTGCGGAACACAGCCACTTCCAGTGAATTTTACTTACATGATTAAAGTTCTGATTATTCTACTACAATTAATGTCCATTATATATTTAGATTAAATAAATAATGTAAGACTTACGACCTTTTACGGAAGAAGACTATTCAATTTGTGATGTAAACTCACGTTTCGACATTCGCTTGATGTCGTCGTCCACCTGAGTTGTGAGTTTTTATCACAAGTTGTATACTCTTCGTCTACAAAAGATCGTCAGTCTTACATTATTTATTTGTCCTGATGATTATTCAGTTTTTATTGTTTCTAATTATAAATATATTTTAATAGATTAAAACTTACCATTACGTGAAAAGATTTTTTCGAAAATTAAGACTTAATTCGCGTTCAAGAACTTCTTCAGCGCTGATAAATGTCTTGCGTTGCTTGCTCCTCAGTATGGAGATCACGTCCTTAACCGAGCGACATCTAATGTTTTTGTCAGAACTCGTTCCAGTGATTGCAGTCTCCTACTTCGTCACGTTCTTCTCCGCAGCGGGACACTCATCATTTTCAAAATGCTTCACGAGAATCTAAATTCTTCCTCACTTTTCCTCTTCCTCCTATTCCTTTTCCTGCGTCGAAAACTCTACTTAACGTAAATCTAATCATTCTCCCCGATACCAACCTTTTTTTCAGTGTGAAACGACTCGAGTATCTACATTTATACCCGACAATTACAACCGAAACCCACAAATGAATTCCTCTTTCACATTCCGCCCGCGTGCGTAACAGGCCTTCTCATCCGTCCAAGACCTCGCATTACGCCCCAAAGAAATTATATATTCGACGACAGCGGCATCTGCAAACCAAATACCTACAATCATATTTTTCCTTCATCGCGCATTAAACTGCCTATCGCAATTTGCGAGCGAAGTCATGGCAGCGACCGTGCTTTCCTCGATTTCCGCTTAAACATCTTTGGAAACGTGGCCAGCATGCTGTGTTCGTAATTAATATAAAGAACGACCATTACGAGGGACGATGAGGGGGAAAAGGTCTCTCTCGTCTTCTACTTTTCTCTTTTTCTTCTTCTTCTTCTGTGGAACTGAAATGACACACGCCGCTTGTAATGACACTGTCTCGATGCGACGGCTCCCTTCCCTCGTCTTCGTCGGAATGGCTGCGGGCTCTGGGAAGCACTAAGTGGTAGTGGAAGGGTGCCATTTCACAGATCCAACACTTTTCATTCAAGATTTTTAGGAACAATTTATTTATTAACTGTCCAATAAACCTGGTGATTTTTTTTTTGTGTTTTTCTTTCTGTCTCTCATTAATTTTAAAACATTTTTATTATATTGAAAATAAATATTTGTAGGCGAACACTTCAGGCGTAAGCACACGACAATGCAAATAAAGCAAAAGTGAAAAAAAAACACGTTTCGTATGCCATTTTTTTCTTCGTATGCCATGTTAACATGTAAGCGGTAACTTGAATTTAAATATACTACTGATTTTCAATCTCTATTATAGGCAGAGTGGGTAATCGGTTATGGCATTTGGCAAGTGTATAATGGATTTTTTAAACCGAAACTAGTTAACATCTTACAGTTAAAATTGTAACCAGCAATAATGTTTGTTTACTTACAAGTAAATTCACCAGTAAATTGTAGACGATAAAATATCGCATGTATGGAACAGAATTAGCTAATTTTTTGTTGTTTTTTGCGTAGCGTGAGCGAAATCGTTGACATTTGCATATCAGCCGAGTGGTAAATTATCGTCGTAAATTGAATTTTATTCCGTTTGCTTTATTTCGGTAATTTCCATAAAACATGCTAATAATTCATTATGACCATGTTAAGCCTTCATATTTTCCAAAGAATATGTATTCCTGAAATGTGAATTGTACTTAATAATTTAAGGTTTGTAAATTAGAGCATTTCCGAGCTCTTTGTGTGTTCTAAGTGATTGTCGATTCGCTTATTCCCTACCACAGCAGTTTGCCACTCTTAACTACCTCCTCGCGTCAAACGAATGTTTTCCCTTCTCTTCGTTCAACGACCTATCCTCAACAGTTGCATTATGAGCAGAACAATCAATCGCTTTGCTTAGCGCATTCCTCCCCATTTTGAAGTCTGCGGCTTTCGTTTGCGGCTACGCAGCTGACGGTGGAGCGGAAGGACGCTGCTACGACGGCGTCCCACACCCACTGGGTGCCGCGCCGCGCATCGAAGTCACCAACTGCGCGGAAACCGCAAGAAGCCTCTGAACCAGCTTCCGGTCAGTGACCTCCTCATGTGAATTGTGAGGAGGCAAAAAAGGAAACTTTTGTTGTACAGAGATCTATTTGTTAGAGTTTATCACATCCTTTTAAAATTTTTAAAAATTTATTCATAAATTTACTTCTCGTAATACCAAATACAAACATTTAATCAAGTAACTCAGTTTTAACCTTAAAGAAAATTTTTTAAAATATTTTTTGAACCGTTTTCCTAAGGAAGTCAATAAATGGTTCGTTCCCCCCTCAAAATATCTCGTCTTTTGAATGCCTTACGGCAGCATTTCTTGGTCGGACAAAGAATCATTATCGTTCACGTCACAGGGGTGTGTACGCTTGTAACTTCTGTATCTTCCTTTATTTGCTCATCCTGGCGATCTGACGTGACTCTTGCTTTAGATTGTACGTGTCTGCGCGTCACATTGTTAGATGCATCGCCGTTAATTTTTTGGTCATTCTTTTGTAACATTTGATCTTCTGACACTTCCTTCAGAGGATCCCGTATCGCTCAGATGATGGTCTCACGTATGTAAATTTACTCCGTATTTCATCTTTACAACTGTTGTTTCGTACTCCCTCTTGTATCAAAATACGTACGTTCAATCTGCGTCTCGGATCATAATTTCTGCATTCACATAGAAATTGGTCCACCGATTCAATGTCCTAGTCACATTCTTTTTTTCATTTATTTATTTATTTAGTCATATTTACATCATAGATATTACATGACTATCGTCTCTTAAATCATGTTTACTTTCTGCCACCTAATGTCTTCTGTCCTTTTCACATATACTCATACCTGTGTCGATCTTATTTACTGCATGTAGATATAGAAATTGCCATGTCCTGTTAAAACCTCTATTTCATACCGCCCTGGCATAAACACGTTTTTAATTGTTTTTTGATGATGTCACGAAGAGGCGGGAATTCCACACACAACTAGAATGGCGGTGCCCAAACTATTATTTTCTCTTTTCTTGAAATGCTAAAATTTCGGAGAATACATTGTCTACAACATAATCAATCGAGATTCTCCATTTTAACGAAAACCACACTCACATAAATTAGAGTATAAATAAAAACTAAATTTTCTTATGTAATTTTGCAACAACAACTTCATTCTTCTTGACCTTGTGGCAAATGCACTTTTCGGTTGTGTATCGGAATCGTTAACGTTCATATTTAAAATAAATAATAATAATATAACTTGTTCCTGGCTAGCAACATAGGTTGTCTACAAGTCTCATCCATTTTATTTTCTCATATACGTAGTATAAAGAAAGTATTGTAACCGTGAAAAAAATTCGAAAACGAGGTTTTTGCGGAATTATCCGTTTTGGTGACCCCTGATACCGAAAAAGTGGTTTTTGTCAGGACGTCTGTCCGGTCAGTGCGCAGCACTCCTGACAGAATGGTAATTTTTTTTTTCATTTTTCGTACTTACGGTAGAATTTACTTCTAACATATGCAGATGCTTTCAATTTTCTTTTAACTTGAACAGAAAGGGCATTTCACATGAAGGTCAAAGTACATTTTTGAATATTTTGCAAAATCTGGTCCAATGATTTTGTTTAAATTTTCTGTACGTTAAGTAGAATTTGTATGCATTACATCCGCATTAGCGGTATTTCGCTTGAAAGTTTGGTATAGACGCAGTAAAATAATTTCTATCTGCTAAATTTGGGCATTTGTTTACTGTTTCAAGAAGCTTGAACGATATTTAGCAGTGTAAATGGACCAAGCAGACGTAGTATACACTGTTAGTAAACTGAAAAGAAAGGTATGATAATGATAAAATACATAGGAGGCCAGAAAACGCACTGCAAATACGAATATACATAAATTTCTGTCTACAACGAAATTATATTTACTCGACACTTTTACGATATTTATAAGACTGATATGTCGCTATTTGTTTTGAAATATTATTCTGAATATTTTACCCTCAAATTTCGAGTATAAGACAGTAATAAGTTCATCTAGCGACTTTGAGCATGAACAGAGCACTGGAAGACGACCAAAATATAGAGGACTACGCCAGAAATGACCCTATCACTACAGAATTTTTTCACTCGAAGCAATAACGTAAAATAGGGTTTTTTTACGGAGAAGCATATATGAGAAAGTATGTGCAATGGTTTTGCACCACTAGTTTTCTTTTCCCTGGCAATGCGACGTAAGTCCACTCCAGATGCGTCCCTCACTTTCTTGTAACACAGTTCGTCTCCATGTAGTCCGGACCTCCCTATTCTACGTTGACCTTGTGGATTCCATTGCAGTGCTCTTCTTTGCGTAATGTGTGGCGTATCCATCTACATTTCCGCCTCTTAATTTCCCCGTTGACATTTATTTGACTTGTCATATCCCACAGTGGATCATTCGTTATGATTATAAGGGGAAGAGTGGAGACAAAATAGATAAGAACGAAGTTGGGAGTTAGTTCTGCGTTGACTTCGAACTCAGCAGTTCATATATGAATCCGACGACGAGTGACTAAACGAAACAAAGATGATAACTACATAAAACATAGATTTGTACGGAAGGGAAAGAATAGTTCGAAACTACAGAGATGTTTGTGGTAACATTCTTGCTAATACTTGCCGGAAACATTTTCTACTTAAATGCCATTTATAAATTAATGCATTATTTTACACGGTAAGCTAAAGAGTTAATGTAATGTGATTTGAAATTTATTTTGGAATTAAATTACGTGCATATCTATTGTGGAAACTTCGTAAAACTCTGATATTTGGGAAAGATCATCGCAAGTCGGAAAAGTTCGAAAATTGCTGTCATGAATGAACGGAAGGAATGTCAACACAATCAAAAGTTAACAACTAGAACCGAGTTAAAATTATACTCATCCCCAACTTTCGAGCCCTATACTTCGTAGTATCCTATTCGATTATGCGGGCAATAATTGTATTATATTTCTCATCTTTTCTCGAGAAGGTTCTAATAATCTGATGAAATTCACAGAATGTAGGTTTTTAAGCTGTATGATGAAATAGAATGAGAAAGAGATCTAACAAAGTCGCATTTAAAAGAAGGAACCTTCTATTTAATACTTGAAAATACATATATTGTGTATTGCAAAGAATTGATAACTTCATTGTTTACAGTGTTATTATGTAAAAATTCAAGTTCGCCAGAAGAAATATGAAAGATAATTCTTTCTTTACCTCTATTAACACTGCATATACAATAGACTGAATTCGAAGAGACAAGCCTTGAAATCGGAAACGGAGAAAAGATACCAGCAAATTTTATGGGCAGTATTGGCAGAGGAAACTCGTCAAATGACACAGTCAGTTGAGTTTGCAATTTTCACTCCCTTGTGCTCTCTCACCCAAATTTTTTCCCTTTGGCGTAACAAATTGCAAATCAAAGCTACACGTTCCTAATATCCCATCTCTAAACTCCTTTCCTCGCCAACAAATTTCAATTTCACTTCTTCGTGACATCCTCTAAAAATTTTAATTGAATATCTATATCACCTAAAATGACACACCAAGAAAACATACAAAAATGGCTCCTTATTTCAGTGCCATGTCTACTTTATTGCTCAGGATTTTTCAGACAAAAGCGAACAAAATACGGGTCTTACAACTGTTATTCTCACTTTAAGTTCTCAACTTTCATAAATCTGAGTTTTTCCATTATCTCTGGGTAGCATATTATTCTGACAAGTGTAGAGAAATAAATGGGAAGTAGCTGAGTTCCAGTACCAAAGATTTAACTCGCATGTACCATGGAATCTTGACGTCACTGGCCAAACCATCAAACCGAATCATCTCACTTCGTCGTATCAGTTTTTGAATACAATATTTATTTTATGCCTTCTATTTTACCACGTACATATGAAGAATATTCCGACAGTGGGCTAAGAATAGCGTAGAATTCGATTTTCCACCCTTGCAAAACTCGATTATTTGATCGACCACGAATACATCGGTGGCACCGCGTGCTACAGCAGCGCCGATGGTTGCGGTTTCGGGACAGCCGTCCGGCCACCACCAATTACCATCGGCCCTTCTGCCCAGCCTCGTAACGCGAAAACGCGGTACCTTCGCAGCCGGAAATGAACATTTTGTCTCTCACGTGACGCCGTTTCCCCCCCGCTTCCTTAATGCGGTTATGACGACCTTGGACCCGAGAGGACATAATAGTGGTAATGAGACACTTCACAAACGGTTAGTCGAAACTCTTGAGTGAGAAAGCGACCGCATTAGAAGAGCGGTTGGAGTCTCCGATGCTGATGACCTGGCAGTTTTAAACTCAAAATTTGCGCCATTTTCTTAAATCAGAAGAATGAAAAAAGGTTAGCAGTTGTGCTCGGTCATCTTCTAAGCAGCATCTCCTCAACAAGGCCGAATCGCGAAGACGCTTATACTCCAAATTTTATGAAAGTACAAATTTTTTCGCTAAGTCTGTGAATTATTAAAATATTTACTAATTACTACGACTTGTTTTCAATGTTTTTGCATCAGTTTATCGCAACATTTCCATTCATTCCTCCGAATCAATATAACGTACCTGCCAAATATTTTATCCTCCTATTTTACGAGAGGGTTGTGCGCTTAACCACTGTCACGTTTTGTGTGTGGTCGTAATTGAAACACATTTCGGTATTTCATTACACGTGTAATTTGGGCTCATGTTCAAGAACACACATCAATAGGATATAAAACAAACATGCATGGGTTCATATAGCAATGTAATATTGCTCTCTCTTTTTATGCTTTCCAAAAGGGAGCAAATTTAAGGAACCATTTTACCTCTCAATTGAACTAATCCACTGNATAGCAATGTAATATTGCTCTCTCTTTTTATGCTTTCCAAAAGGGAGCAAATTTAAGGAACCTTTTTACCTCTCAATTGAACTAATCCACTGTTCAACTGATATCAATTTTGGTATTCTGTTATTACTGCAACACGTAGCGAAATATTTTTATTCTTATCGTTAGGAGTGTGTTGAAATGTTTGAATCCGCCTCTGTCTTTGGGCCCTTGATCGGAATTGACGGGATGGTCCCTTGCTTGCTTCCGGAGAGCAAATTAGTTTATTGTCCTCCACGTGGTCATACACAGTTTCTCTTCGCTTTTTTGACAAGTTTTTTTTTTTCGGTGTTCTAAAACCGGATGGGTCGAGCATTGTTGCACTGCCATGTACTTGTTCAATTACGCTACTGATGTTTGTTTCAGCGCAGTAACATGAACACATCGATAGCGTCTGAAAAATCAGGTTCGTCATCTAAATACACGCAACTGTAGCCACTGTTTGAAGACGCTTCCGATGTCCCGACGTTTACCTGTCTCCTTCTCCACCTGCGCTCCGGGGAAGGTCGAGAGGCCATTCGCCGATTCAATTTATCGCTCAATCGTTCGGTTGTCAAAATCTCATCAGTGCACTAATGCCACCAATTCTTAAGAAGTTTCAGTCGGCTTTTGCTTAGACGAAAAGTGAGTATTATTTAGTAGAGAGATGAAAAAAAAAATGCCACTGATGGCTGCGTGAAATTTTGTGAGGAACACTCTCACTCCTAATGGCTGGCTATCTTTGTCAGAGGGCAATCTGTGGAGGCGATGGTTAAATAGACGAGTGTGTGTTTAAAAATCGATTAGATGGAGAGACTCGAAAGTGGTTTCTTTCGTCGCGTGAGATGTCGATTTAATAGTGCATGCGCGTTTACACACAAGGTTTGCTTGTCGATTAGTCCCCGCTAAAGACGAGAGAACACTGGACTCGGTTATCTGCAATACACTGCGATCAAGTTCGTAAAATGTTAAAGAAGAGAAATAAACCATTGATAACAGAGGATAAAGAATATTTAGTTGAGCCAAAACATTTTATTCTACTTATAAAATCAAATTAACAATATGCGTGTTTTAAATACAAAAATTATATAAAAACACGCATCGAACTGGAAGTTATAGATACCTGAGTTTTCAATTGCTTGCTTCCGGAGAGTAAATTAGTTTATTGTCCTCCACGTGGTCATACGCAGTTTGTACTGTTTTTTGACAATAAATTTATTATTATTATTATTATTATTATCAATTGACTACAAAAAAAACAGAAGATCTGTAAGTACATAGAAGTTAAACATTCACCAAAAGTTGGCGTATTCTATTGTGTTGAAATATTGTAAATACATCACATCTACATTTGTATTATCGGTATTATATCGGTTTTGTATGTTTCTGGTGCAACTTGTAATTTGAGAATTTATTTAATGAGTAGTTATTAAATTGAAATAAAATTTTAACATTTTTAGTCTTGTATAAAAATATTTTTTATTTATATATTTATTTATTTTGAATTTATTTTTTAACCTTTCCGCAAACTCCTAAGATGGGAATACAAATAACTCTCTACGTGTTGTAATATTAACAGAATAATATTTAATACAACACAAAGAAATTATTACACAAGTATGTATTATCATCAAATTATAAGTTATATGGAAAATATTGTTTATGAATCGGAACTATTAAGATAACTCTAACTTCGAGATCAATTATTTCAATAGACCGCCGCCCTTAGGTCTAGAGAACCTGTTAATATAATCCACCTCTATCCGAAGGAAAACCGGGTCAGGATGGGAAAACCCGGGTCAGGATGGGAAAACCAGTAACCAAATAATGAGACTTCAGTGTACTTTTTCGAGTCAGTTTTATTTTTGACGCAACATTTAATGATGTCTCCTAAATCGGAAAAGATAGTTTCTATGCAGTTATAACACACATGAAGCAACAAGATAGGTTGTTGAAACAGCATATTTGAGGTAATGTGTGTGGGTTAGAATAATAATACAACGAGGTAAGTTGGAGTAACTTCTTTTATTATAATAAAAATAATATTATTAGTCGTGAAAGATCTATGGTCGTCATGATTAGGGTGTATTCTAATGAATTGCAGCTTTTGTTGTTGGATTTCTGTGGTTAGTAAATTTTTTCTTTTTTTTGGGGGGGGGGGGCTTTAAGGACTTGTCAAAGGGTGTCCACTACTTGAGCGCAACTGCCCATATGTTTTCAGGGCGCGACACATAGTAAGAAATTTAAGTACAAAATCAATTTTTTTTAATCTACGCCCCTGTTTGAAAACAACTCCCTGAATACTAGGTTTAAGATAACAATTATGTCACTGTAGATTTTTAAAACATCAAATAATCAATTTTGTTTCATAATGTAATGTGGAAAACTATTTTGCGGATTCCCAATGTAAGATGAATCTCTAATATTGTGAAAAAATTAATTGAGTTCGATTGTTTATCTCTGGTCTGAGCTCCAAAAACCCACGTCGCTTAGCGGCTCATTCATTTTCCTCACTGTCGGCTACTGATAGCAAAAAGAGAAATTTTGGGAAATGTTTCTTTCATAAGCAGCTAAATAACGTTTTGTTTTAATTATTGCAATAGGAAGATTCTGTAAAATATAGCTTGAGTCTTACCACGTGAGGTTTCGGCCGTGAGATCTAACTTTTCACTTAACCACGATTTGTGTATAGGAATTGGGAAGGAGAGATGTTCGATAGCCGAGGAACGTAAGATACCGAACCGATACTGGTCTAAACTAGGCGAGATAAATCCCAGATTAAAAACTAACCAATTTAGGTATAAATTTTATTGTCAAAAAAGCAATAGAAACTGCGTATGACCACGTGGAGGAGAATGAACTAATTTACTCTCCGGAAGCAAGCAAGGGACCATCCCATCAATTCCAATCAAGGGCCCAAAGGCAGAAGCGGATTTAACATTTCAACATACTCCTAACGATAAAAAAAATAGTTCGACACGTGTTATAGTATTAACATATATCAACAAATATTGTATTTAATAAAACATGGAAAAGTCAGTTCACAAGTTCATATTATTATCAAGCTATAAATCATTCCGAAAGTATTGTTGATAATTAGTAATTATTAAATAACACTAAATTTGCTTATAATTATATCAATTGATGCCGTCTCTAGGCTAGTGAGTCTTTATTTAAAAAATCTGCCTCTACCCGAAGGAAAACCGAAAAAAAAACCCGGACCAGGTCGAGCTGGGTTTGAATCAATAATGTACGTGTGCTATACTGTGTGTACGTTTTATGTGTAAACAACCTGTCTTCCCAAAATGGACTTTACGCTGTTTGAGTGTGAATAATAAAGAAAGTATTTGTATTCATATCTGTCATTATTAGTGCTTGTAGCCATTTATTCGTTTTTCTTGTTTTATAAGTTAAGCTGCTAGAAGTTCAAGTGATTCATAATACGTCTGGGAACATTTCCTTATAATCTATAGTTTGATAATAATAATAATAAATAAGCACTTATGAACTATCTTTCTTGTGTTTTATTAAAAACAAATTTGTTGGTATTTTGGTGATATTATAACAGATAGCTTACTTTTTTCATTCTTATCTAAGGAGTGTGCTGAAATTTTCAATCCGCCTCTGCCTTAGGACCCTTGATCGGAATTGATGGGATGGTCCCTTACTTGCATCTGGAGAGTAAATTAGTTTATTGTCTTCCATGTGGTCATACGCAGTTTGTACCTGCATTTTTGACGGTAAATTTATTTTTTATTCACTCACGTACAGCGTCGTATAAACCTCTTGTTCTCCGGACCTGAGCGTTCGTTCACCTGGGGAAGTCGGAGAGTCTCGGTGACCGGAACCGCGCAGCCCCCATTCAGAGAAAACGCACTCTCACCGTCCCCTATCCCCACCTACGCCGCCACCGACCGTTTATCTGGGCGGGTGTCGACTAATAGGCGCCTTTAAGTAACCGCTCCGTCGCTTTGGCGCCATTTAACGAGTGACGTGTCTACCTAAGCGAGCATTGCCACGGCCTCCTCCTACGCTGTCGAACCCACCTCACTTCTCCAAGGCCACCCACGAAAATACCTCGCTAGCGGCGAATGGTTGTCATCGTAATAGTCAGGGGCCCCTCCGTCGCTCAGGTGGTAACGTTCTTAGCTCATCACCAAGTCATCTCGGGTTCAATTCCCGGTGGGACCAGAATAAATTTGTAGCTTTCCACATGAATGTCCCAGTTCATATAGCTGTGACTACTGAAGATCGAATCCTCGTTCTATCCACCTCCTACTGCTCCTAGTATCAATAACTCTTACCATTACTAACAATTTCTACTAATCCTTCCACGTTGTCAAGTTGTTGGTAGACCCAGCTGCGGCCCGCCTACTAACGACAGCTCTACCACTCACCTCCTACGTCATGTCTCCCCATGTAGATAAGTTTCAATAGCACGCTAGATTTCCCATTCACAAATACTACAAGTATAAAAAAGTATAACAGCCAAGGGAACTGGAAATATTTTTTTATTTCACTTATTGCTGTTTCACACGATACTGAGCCTTTCAATATAAAAATTTGATTCTTGATACTAGAGTCAATATGAAACATCTTTTGATAGTCATTTTCATTTTATGTAAATATCTACAAATACAAACGTTGCGCCATATTAGAGCATTATTATGAATATTCAATGCATGTTTCTGTATAATTAATACGCTACACCCAGAGATCTTTCCATAAAATATTTTCATGAAGTCTTCGTCGATGTTACTTGACGCTAATGGCTATTAAAGAAAGAATATTTGCACAAAATCATGCGAGCAAAGATATGGGTTGTCCTAAGTCTCGAGCTAAACAAACTCATCGTCGCAAGAGGTAAATCATCGTAACCGTGGTGAATGAAGAGCCAACTAAAAGACTTGAACGACCATTCGCTCCAAAGATCTACAAAGATATCTATAATAGCAAAAAATCGTGGATGAAAATGAATCGGGGATTCTCCCATCCATTACGTTACTACAGCTGGGAACACGCCAAATGAGATAGACCTCTGAATGAAGAAAATTATGAAATAATGGAAATAGTTGTTAGATATTAGTTAGATAGTTGTTAGTTATAGAGACGACGATTATGGACTCTCCTCCATCTAGATGAAACGTTTTTTGTTACTGAGATTTGGTTCCATTTTTTAATACGGTACGCGGAAGGAACAGGCGAGGTGGACACTGCCATATTCTCAACTCGCCGTCGACGAGTGCGCATCGATATGATTGCGAAATATGACAACGATTACGCTGCTTTTTTGACAAAAACTATTTAAATAAAATACTCCATTTATGGCCAAAACGGTAGTTAGAAATTACGTAAATCACGTCGAGGATAATGAGCTATGCAAAGGATTATCCCATCATTCTCATGAATGAGCTCAAAGGGAAACACAGGAAGAGATCGGGCAATGCGATTTAGATAACGTTTTTCGTATATTGTTGTATTTGTAAATGAAAAATGTAGCTTAGTGCTATTGAAGCTTATCTACATGGAGCGATTGGAGGTAGGAGGGTAGAATGGTATTAGTATAGGTGGGCAAGTTAGATGGGTTTACCAACAACTTGACCCAAGTGGAGGGGTTAGTAGAAGTAGTTAGTAAAAGTTAGAGTTATTGATACTAAGAGAAGCTGGATAGAGGAAGGAAGGTTCGCTTTTCACTAGTCACAGCTATATGAACTGGGACATTAATGTGAAAAGCTACAAATGTTCTACAAAAAAATCGGGACTCGTACCCGGGATGACTTGGTGAGGAGCGACAACACTTCCACCTGAGCCACTGGTGGGGCTTATAGGTAACTTATACAACAGTCTCAAGAGAAATTATGAAAGTTTCAGTACTATGAATAATAATGAACCAAAACAAGTATACATTAAAATAATTGCTGTGTTTTAATCAATTATTTCTGAGCGTTCAGGGAATATAACAATTGTTGAATACAGATCATTAGTTTAATATTTTATCTGCTGATATGTGAAGGGGGCTGGGTCCATACTCTTTGTGAAGGGAGGAAGGCTCAGAGGGTGGGGGCGGCATCGTCTGCGAAAGGGGCGGAAGCACCTTCAACAGCGACAGCAGCAGGCGCCAAACGCGGTCCTAATGAGACGTCGGTCTGTCGGTGGTCGGCGCCGTTCCATCGCAGATAACCAGCCCATCCTGCCCTCTGCTAATTGCTTGCCATGTTTCTGAATCGCTCCGCTGGGCCGCGCCCTCTTCACTTTCTCTCCTGTCCTCTGTCTTCGGTATCGCTTGGTTCATGAGAGAATCTAAAAGAATATCACTCAGCAAGATGATATTCCTCCTATACGTAGTATATATAACGTGTTGTAATCGTGAAAGAGTTCGAAAGCGATATTTCGACGGAAATATCCGTTTTGGCGATCCATGATTCTGAAAAAGTGGTTTTTGGCATAACGTCCATCCGTTCGTCTGTCCGTCTGTCCGCGGTGCTTCTGAGTAAATGGATGAACTAATTTAATTCGCATTTCGTATTTACGGTAGAATTTACTTATTGTTGATGCATGTGTTCTATTTTCTTACTTTAAAACACGTGAAGCTCAAAGAACTCTTTTGAATGTTTCTCAAAAACGGGTCCAATGATTTTGTTTAAATTTTCAGCACATAAAGCACAATTAGTATGCATTATATTTCGCAATAGCGATATTTCACTTGAGAGTTTGGTATAGACGCAGTAAAATAATTTCTGTCTGCTACACTTACACATCAGTTTACTGTTTAAGAAGCTTCAATAATATTTAGCCGTGTTCATGGACCAAGCAGACGTAGAATACACTTTTCGTAAACTGAATTGAAAGATCTGATAATGATAAAATACATACACAGGAGGACAGCAAACTCACTGCAGAGACGAAAATACTAGATAAATTTCTGTCTACTACGAAATTACATTTACATAACACTTCTTCGATATTTATGAGACTGATATCTAGCTACATGTTTTGAAATAATATTCTGAATATTTATTTTACTTTCGAATTTATTTTACTTTCGAAATAAAGGACAGTAATAAGTTTATCTAGCGACTTTGAGCATGAATAGAGCACTGGAGGACGACCAAAATATAGAGGACCACGCCAGAAATGACCCTTTCACTATAGAATATTTTCTAATCTATGCTGCAGTCGGAGAAACGTATATGAGAAAGTGAGTGCAATAGTTTTGTTTACCAGATACTTATTTCTTACTACATTTTGTATTATTATATATACTAGCTACAGTATATTTTCAGTCACATGTTCTTGAAATGTAGGAGTGTGTGTCTCTGTTTGTAAGAGGAAAAGTATTTCTGTACGTATTTGAATAAACGCACTTATGGACCTAATTTAATTTTTTAATTTCTTATGTGTATTATCTTTCCCGCTTATTGTGTACTAATTTTCTAAGCATTGTAATCCTTATGTGTATTTTATAGATATTTGGGCGAAGATTTTTTTTTTCTTTTTTAATTTCACGTTCTTGTATTATGAATTTTCTAATTATGTCTATTATGTTTTCCATATACCACCGAGCATTGCTCATCAGATTAATAAATTCTCTTCTTCTTCTTCTTCTTCTTGTGAATAAGCCTAATAATTAATAAATTATTATTATTATAAACGCATTAATAAATTATTATTATTATTATAAACGTTATTGATGTCTACTAAAAAATTATTACGTGTCTCTTCATCAATTTGAGGACACCTCGCTATCCATATAGTCCTTTTTTTTCTCAATGGGCCGACATATTTACAAAAAAGTGTTAATTATATACAAGTATATGGCTAGATTTTTGCCTGTAAAACACCCCTTAAGTAGAGCCGTGGGCTGAGCATTCATTCATTGAAGAGGTTGCTATAATTTTAATGTTAACTTTGCCGATCTCTGTTTTTGAACTTTAAATGATTGTACTTGTATTTATATGTGATTTTTTTATCATAATAGTGTTTTAGCATTATTTATTGCTTTTTAAAATAATATTTAATTTAGTTGTAAAGTATCTTGTAAGTATATTGCAACTATCGGTTCATTGAGCACCATTAGGAGGCACGTGAATCCAACAGTCAGGACACGCCTATATACAATTGATATAAACATGTACACAAATTATACAAGAATGATATACAAGTTATGTCATAGGAGTTAAATGAAATATAATTATTTACAATTCAACAACATGTAAGTGACGCAATGCTTTGGAACGTGTTCTCAACATGTCTCCACCTGAAACGAAAGAAACAGAGGGTGCTGCAGAATAACGGTTCTTTGAATGAATACTTTCAGTGCATATTTCTCTTTCATCTCTCTCACATAGGTAAGAATTTCTGGTCCATACAATTCACTGGTGAATTTTCCATTTCTATTCCAAGGACAGAATTAATAAATTATCTTTTGTTATGTTTTTTTAAGCTCCTGCCATACAGCTGTCGTTGCTGGAGGAATGCCAGTAAGGTTCTTTCTTGATAAACATGCGTGGAATGTTAATAATAACACAATGGCATCATACTGTGGGAAATTATTAGGGATTATCCAGGAAAAAATACGTTCGCTTTAAGGGGTTGAGGGGTCCCATCGAAAGTTACGTTGACGTACAATAAACCATAGGGAAGAAGGAGGGTCACAAAGATTTGTTCGTTCACGGAGTTTCATATTATTATATACACATTCAAGATCACTAAAATTACAATAATCAATTATAATTTTTCATCACCTTTATTTCCAAGGTACATGGAGTGAAAATTGTATATATTTTTTTTAATTATTTTTTAAAATAATATACATGTTTTATTCTAGCAATATTCGCTTAGTTTCATTCTATACAGAGAGT
>NNCF01128324.1:260523-336358 GCA_002313205.1 Laupala kohalensis | reverse complement strand
GGGGGGGGGTGTTAATGCATTTGACGTTCACTGAGGGGAGGGGTCTTGTCTTCGTGACTTTTTACCCAAGGGGGTGGGGTTTAAAAATGTCCATTTTGGCGAACGTATATTATGGATGACTTATTCAAATAAACTAATATATGTATTCAAAAAGAAAGTTATTGTGGCATTATATGTATAGATGTAAGTTGACTACTATTTTTATTTTTTTGGGGTGGTTAATTTTCCTTGAATTTTTTTCTTAGTTTTCTTACAATAAGAATCATACCACTCATCCATATAAATAAGATTTAACAAAGCGAGATCTCATTAATCTGACACAGACAAATGCCTGTCCATTACCTTCCGTTACCAAAAGCCGGAGGCGATCAGTCTTCACAATCATCTGTCTATTTCCTCCTTTGACTATACATTGTCCTCACGAGTGGTACGCGCCGAGAATGTAATCATGGCTTAATAATCAAATAATAATAAAGCAGAGGAAATACAATTACTATAATTGGTTCATTTGTCAGAGGTAGAGCAGCTGACGTGGTCCCATGTTGTGAGGCTGACATGACGTGCGGGCCAAAGTTTGTGAGACCCCAATTGAGGTTGGCAAGACTGAGACTGCCTGGCACGTGTCTTGAGTTACACTCCGGGGTTTTTTTCCAACGAACTGTTTTAACAAAAAAGAACTTATGAAGAAATTGTAGAATATATTTGGTGAGTATCCAAGGATTTGTTCGGATAAATTTTGAATATTTCTTTATTCCGTCGTTGACGAGCGAGAAGCCCAATATCAATACATAGAAAACTAAATTAAATAGTTTAATGTAAAATTATACAGTAAAACTTTGAGCCATAAAAAGTTTTCAGTAATACCATCAATTTCAATTTGTCTATTTTTTTCTTAATAATATTTCTTTCTTCTTAATCGTTTTTCAGAAATCAATAAAAGTTTTACAGAATTAAACAAAAACCTTCAAAAACTCAGCAGTATTTAAAAAATTCGGTGTAAATTACATAGAATTTCATAAAATGCAAAACTAATTAGAATAAATTAAATTAATTCCACAACCCTTACGATTAAGTTCACGAATTAGTTGAATTAAGAAAGAAGCGATATCTTTGCCTGTAGCTTGAAAATATATTCGTCATAAAAAACTGTGAGAACTTTCGGTCAGATGAAAATGGCGACCAGCCGGGAATTGAACCCGGAATTCCTGGATAGATCGCAGGGGTTAAAACCACTACACCACCGGTTCGTCTTCCCGAATTGTACACCATTTTCACCCAGACGTAAATCCCGGAAGACCTGAGAGACATCCTCATACAGGAGATATGTGAACCAGGCGGCACATAATGCTGTGTGTGTGTGCTGAAGTACCGGGTTCGATTCCCGGTTAGTCGTCATTTTCACCTGACCGAAAGTTATCGCTTATTAGGTACACGGAAGAAATATATGCACAAAAGAAACTGTTTACATAACCTACTCCTGTTCATATATAAAAATATTCCGTATTATATTTTCCTACGATAATTTACACGAATTACATGTTAACATTTCACTGCGTCATGCTTTTTGGAGCTTGTTCAAGATGGTTGTCTGTATAATCAACATGTACCTGAACGTATTTGTAAGCCCTTCCCCATACACGAGCATATGTGCTCCTGAGACCATCCTTATCATTACTGCAAATCGTGAAGCGATCTCGTTACCTTGGTTTAGCGATTCTCAAATAGCCATCAGCGAGGGAAGTGCACTTGGTCTGTTTGGAAACGAGGGAGAGTTCTGAGAGGGACAACGCGTCGACAGAGCGTGACGGCTCGTTTGTCGTTTTGTGTGGGACGAGTGACGAGCGAGCGAGTGCTTGGCACCTGCTCAAGTGACTCATACGCTGCAGAGGAAGGGCCGAGGATGCATTCGATGCGGCTTCCTGTTGCTGTTCCCCCTACTTCCACGCGAGAACGCACTCCCGCATTGCAAAGGATTGGGGAAATCGGCAAATATAGAATAGTCTTTTATGATACGGTGTTATATTTTGGGGTCAATCTGCTCGGAACAATCAAATATTTAGAATCGAAACGATAATAGTTCGGATTATATATAAATCATACCATCAAAATTAATGTAAACCTTTATTTAGACAATTAAATATTCTCCCTCGCATATACATTTATGAAGTAGTCATGTTTAATGAGGCAGAATTATTATAATCCCATCCCTGTTTTTTAACAAAAATTCTAATTACGATTACAACACTCGTAATAAGGCTAATATTGATTGTCCTGGCGTGTCAATCACTCTTTGCCAAAAAGGCCCAATCATTGAGTAATAATTTTGTATAATTCCTTTCCCAGTAATATAAAAGATTCTTGAAATCCGCGATTAATGCGCTATTGTTTCTATAGTGTTAAAGAATTTACTGATTTTAATGAAATAGTTATGGGATGGTCCCTTGCTTACTTCCGGAGAGTAACACTGTTAATAACCCCCACGTGGTCAGAGGCAGTTTGCAATTGCTCTTTTGACAACAAAGTTTATATTTATTTATTTAGATTCATTGTTTACTGGCAATTTATAAAATGTGATGCACTGGCGCCGACTTCATAAGTTTTCGAGGGGTTCCGGAGCGCTGTGTAGAGAACTTGAAGTTACTTCCCGAACTATTATAGTACACACAGTACGATCCGTAACGTATAGAGATTTCCATATTACGTGCCTGTCGTGCGATTACAATCGAGTATAGCGTTCTACGAATATGCATGAAATATTTAAAATATTTTTTCCTTTTTTATTACAGATGTTTTTTTTGCATGCAAGAATCGTTTTTGCAGTTTTTGTATGACTCGATATTTATGTTGATTATCTCTTAAAATAAAATACAAATACTTTATAGAAGCAGTTTTGATAAATTTATTATAACATAGCATATGGTATGAATATCCGTCTCTTTAAAGCTTTTATTCTAGAAAATTTTATGTATTTTTTCGAAGTGAAACAGATAACCCTACTTCCAAATTTGTAACATAAGTAAGGATATTTGTAATCCGTCTACGAAATTAAGACTGCAAAAATTTGAAATATTTGTTAAATTCAATTAAAAATTAGTTTGACTTTGGCGTGTGCAAATATATTTAATCTTATATAGACAATGATTCGTTGTATTTTCAAAACGTAGAAATAGGCCTAATTTTTGTTCGTGATCACACTTGGAATCAATATTTCGCGTATATTGTTATTTTTTTCCTCCTAAAAAGTCCAGACGACTGTCTTTTTTTAATCTCCTCATTTAAGTATATGTCCTGAAATGAACGACAGTTACATGTCTTTAACCATAGGCAAAATGGAATTGGGGACATGATACATTTCCATAGCATATGACACGTATTCATCATTAACTAATTCTAGAACAGTACTATAGTCTGTGAACAGTTCTGGTCTACATCACCTACTACGTAAGATATCATCTCTACTCTATCATCTAGATGATAAGTACTGAAAGAGAAAATCCAACACTAAAACGTCATAGTTATATATTTCATTCAAAGAGCTAGTTCGATTTTACGAACAATATATTCTGTTTTTTTCTGTAGTATGGTGATGTTTTTTGTACTGTGAGTATGTACATCTGGATAAGTACTACATAGTGAAAAATATATTCAAGGTTTCGTGCATAAATGCTGATCTCATCGTGTCTCAGACCAATTCATCATAAGTAATAATTTATTAATACTCTCTTTCCCCAATAATACAAGGGACTGCGATGTATTAAATCATTGATATAATGTCACACGTCAATAAATAATTACGTTTGCTAGGGTAAATATATTATACCATAAAGTTATCTGTGGAAAAGAAATATATAATAGGTACTTTCTCAAGAGTTATCGAGACATTATCAGCTCGACTACTCCTCCTTTACATATTGCTGTAGTTGTAAATGGGAAATGTAGCTAAGTGCTATTGAAGCTTATCTACATGAAGCGATAGGAGTTAGGAGGGTAGAATGGTATTAGTATAGGTGGGCAAGTTAGATGGGTTTACCAACAACTTGGCCCACGTGGAGGGGTTAGTAGAAGTAGTTAGTAATAGTCATTGATACTAGGAGGAGCTGGATAGAGGAAGGAAGGTTTGCTTTTCAGTAGTCGCAGCTATATGAATTGGGACATTAATTGGAAAAGCTACAAATTTTCTGGCGTCATCGGGAATCGGACGCGGGATGACTTGGTGACGAGCGAC
Organism: Laupala kohalensis; assembly: GCA_002313205.1. NCBI lineage: Eukaryota > Metazoa > Arthropoda > Insecta > Orthoptera > Trigonidiidae > Laupala > Laupala kohalensis. Next base: position 332,133 of record NNCF01128324.1, on the reverse strand, counting down.
AACACTACCACCTGAGCCACTGCTGGGGCTAGGACGTGTACCATCTTGTTTAAACACAGACCCTTGCGGGACACCGTGTTGCGTGTGCCGTGTTTATTGTGGGTGCACGGACAGCCGCGGGTGGCCGTTTACGCGAGAGGGAACTGTGCGCATTAAGCTTTCATGCGCTCTGCCCATCGCACACAGACGACGTTCCGTGGTCAGGGACGCTAACACGCGCGTTGGGTCCCCCTTGTGTTGACTTTTTCACCGTGTGCCGCGACCACGTGTGTTGCTCTAACCCCTCTCCTCGTATCTTTATTTATGCTTTCTATATCAGTGTCATTTTTACGCGCGGACGTAGCGTTCCCCGAAATGTGTTAAAAATTTATATATTTATAATTTTTTACAATTATTATTATTAATACACAATTCGTATCTTACTGTAAAATTGAAATTAGTATTTTCGAAGGAGGTTATCGTAAAATCTTCTGCACCCGTTAACGAACCAATCATACATATGGTTGGAAAAGATTAAGGAAATAGCATAAAATCAACTTTTGTTTGTTCGCGGAGAAAATATTAGCAACTGTCCTATTTTTGCCCAGTTACTATGCTACAGTTACAAAATTCTTTGCGATTTATTGTTTCCCAGCTTTTTTCCATATTATTTTTGCATCATACGATTCACGATTGTTCTGACTATGTAATGTTGTCAAATTTTCAATAGCTATCAATTTGGAATTAAGAACGTTTATTAACGCATAAAATTATAAACCTGGCGTGAATTAAGTAGCGAAATCTCAGCTAGTACTTTCTTAATTAAGAAATCGCACATCAACATTTTTTATACGCACAAAGATAAAATCAATTAAAATGAGATATTTCAATATTGAAAATTATGTAACAATGCGGGAAAACTAATTGTAATCTTATATTTCTTGTAAAATTTTATAACTCAGAATATTAAAGAGAAATAGAGTAAAAAATGTTTGCCTCGTGCGATACTTACTAATATTATACACGTAAAACTGCTCAACGTCTGGACCGATTTTGAAAAAATTTCACAGAGTAGTTTCATGAAACTTTCAACTTCGTATTGTAAATGTATTTATATAAGTTTTTTTTTTAATATTTCTAAGTGCTTACTCCCATCTGGAGCTTAATAAGCTCCTACTACTTTGTACATTCACAGCTTTTAAGCGTACGCTCAAAGGCGATATTTTTTAATGTACAGCCGTAAACAAAAAGTATAGAATATTCGAAGGCCATCGATTACATCAAAGAATAACAGAATATTGGCATAAATATTCCATTAATTTTTGTACTATAAACCCCACAGTTGTACTCGCAAGTTTCCGATTAGGGAGATAAGTAAAATTTCGTTATTATTTCGTCATACTTTACTGATATTATGCATCTAAACATTAACATCCGTTAATTTGAAACAAAATGGAAGTAAAGAGTTCAAGGTATAAAGTTCCGGTGACCAGTTAGTATTTTGCATAAAAATGTTTCGTGTTTTTCTTCTCTCCACGTCTTATCTCTGCGCCCTAAGCGTTTTATTTGTTTGCCTTAATATTTTACTTCGTTTGTTTCATTTTCTGAACCGGTTTATCGTCACTGTGGCATGTCACTCGGTCATTAAGACAGGTATTTGCTCATTTACGTTTAAAACTCGCCGCTCGTGATTATCGCATTGTAAAATTCAGACAAATAGATTTTCTTTCGCGGGGCACTTTGCATGCGAGGGAGCAGTCAAAGTCGCTTTTCTTTACCATTGGACAGTTTTACCCGAGTGGAGTAATGAGACCAGGACATAGTAGAGTAATGATACAAATACACGAGCAGGGTTTCTGGTCAGTTGTTCTCTGTCAGAATAGTCAGTAGAGTTTACACAGCCGTCAATGAGCACTGCTATCTCATTGTCAGATATCTCACGTTCTCTGTCGTCTGTCAGCACAACTAACACTGACGTTCGAGATTCCTTCCTCTGCAGGAAGGCAACACTAGTAATTCCTTTACTGACCACGATCGCCAGCCGATGGCGGGATTGATGTCACGAGAAAAATATAAATACGAGTTATCATTATTCGTATCTCAAAGGACAATCAAGGATAAAATAACGTGTGTATATTATTAATATAAATTGTTAATCGTCAATAAATAATTGTTGATCAATCATGGTTGATAGTTGTTAAATTAGTGTCTGAAGGACGTTTACATTTGCTGTAATATTAAAATCTGTACATTACTGAGATATTCATTACTTATCGAGAACAGACATGAAAATTTTCTATATCAGCATACTGATACGACGATGTACAGACATAACCTCACTTGGCGCAAACATATGTCTCCGATAGTGTGTGTAGCGGGCAGTGTTCACTGACGGAAGTGACCTTTCAGGAGCACTGTCATAGCTTTCGTCAGTGCAAGCACTGCCATGAAGCAGCTGCCGTGGAACTAGTGGATAGTGCGCTGATATCTCAGAGAAACTGATTGTGAATTCGTATCTTAAGTATTCGTTCAATAGAATTGAGTGGTCACAGTAACTCTTCTTACTCCACTTACCGGTGAGTTCTACCCGTTAAAACGCACTCATTGTTCACTCGTTCACAAGAGAAGAGTAAGTATTAGAATAGGAATCGAAATCCACCGCCGTTCGCTGTAGTCACGTTGTTCCGCGTCGTTTCATTGAAGTGTAACATTAAATCCACGCAAGAGGTAATTATACGACTTGTGAACTATTCCCCGAATACGATTCTTTATGGAATCTGAGTACTGCTACCCACAGAAATGAAAAAAAGAAGCCATCTCGGAGACGACTTTTTCTACGACTTAAGCGCTTGACATTCAGAACCACCACTAAATACTAGCATCAACCAAATTGTTTGTGTGTTAATGCCCTGGGCTGCGAANTTCAGAACCACCACTAAATACTAGCATCAACCAAATTGTTTGTGTGTTAATGCCCTGGGCTGCGAATCGGTAGAGTGCTCAAGAGATCGTGGTCCACTTGCTACTCTACTATCTACGTATTTTTCGAATGACGATTTTCGGGAAAAACCTCGTGTAGTTGGAAAACCGTGATTATTCCTTCGTGTGGCGTCGATGACGTGGAACGACCCGCGTCGCTCGTTCACGGCCCCTTCAGCGCTCCGCATCCGCCAAACCACGGGATTGACAGTTCCTGGAGGGGAAACCACGCGCCCTTCCCAACTCGGAAGTGGCTCCCACACAATGGAATGCTTCCTTCGCCTGCCACCCGCCCACCTTCCTTCCCTACTTTATCCACTTCTCTCAGCTTGTGGCAGCAATTGGAAGATCGCGTGTCGCTGACGTCGCCGTCTACAGTTGCACACTCTTTAAATGAGACAAGGTTATTTACGAACTTGTATTAATTTGTTACTTCTTCAATCTTCCTTCTTTCTCCTCCACTTCTTCTTCTTTCACCTCTTCTTCCACTTCTTCTTCTTTCACCTCTTCTTCTCCTTCTTCTTCTTTCACCTCTTCTTCTCCTTCTTCTTCTTTCACCTCTTCTTCTCCTTCTTCTTCTTTCACCTCTTCTTCTCCTTCTTCTTCTTTCACCTCTTCTTCTCCTTCTTCTTCTTTCACCTCTTCTTCTCCTTCTTCTTCTTTCACCTCTTCTTCTCCTTCTTCTTCTTTCACCTCTTCTTCTCCTTCTTCTTCTTTCACCTCTTCTTCTCCTTCTTCTTCTTTCACCTCTTCTTCTCCTTCTTCTTCTTTCACCTCTTCTTCTCCTTCTTCTTCTTTCACCTCTTCTTCCACTTCTTCTTCTTTCACCTCTTCTTCTCCTTCTTCTTCTTTCACCTCTTCTTCTCCTTCTTCTTCTTTCACCTCTTCTTCTCCTTCTTCTTCTTTCACCTCTTCTTCTCCTTCTTCTTCTTTCACCTCTTCTTCTCCTTCTTCTTCTTTCACCTCTTCTTCTCCTTCTTCTTCTTTCACCTCTTCTTCTCCTTCTTCTTCTTTCACCTCTTCTTCTCCTTCTTCTTCTTTCACCTCTTCTTCTCCTTCTTCTTCTTTCACCTCTTCTTCTCCTTCTTCTTCTTTCACCTCTTCTTCTCCTTCTTCTTCTTTCACCTCTTCTTCTCCTTCTTCTTCTTTCACCTCTTCTTCTCCTTCTTCTTCTTTCACCTCTTCTTCTCCTTCTTCTTCTTTCACCTCTTCTTCTCCTTCTTCTTCTTTCACCTCTTCTTCTCCTTCTTCTTCTTTCACCTCTTCTTCTCCTTCTTCTTCTTTCACCTCTTCTTCTCCTTCTTCTTCTTCTTTCACCTCTTCTTCTCCTTCTTCTTCTTTCACCTCTTCTTCTTTCTCATTATTCTATCTATTGGTCGACAAAGGGTTGCCCGACGTGATGCTAAAAGTTCTACACAGTTCTGCTAAACATTAAGGTGTTCAAAATGAAAATAATCTTCGTAAATCCTCATTTTTTAAACTGACATGAAGAGAAACATGGACTTCAGTGCGTTCCTGGTGGCATCGATCTCCGGAATTAGAGAATTACTTATCCTTATCTTCGGCTATTTTTTTAATTAATGTAATTATTTATAATTATAGTTTCTTTGCCGGTACAAGTTGTCTTGCAGCGTGGTTCTCCTTTAACCTGATTACTAATAAATACAATTCATTGAAAGAAGAATTAAAGAACAAACGAGACAGTGTGGCATAGAAATAATACAGAAAATACATTCTGCTAATTTGCATTTACTAGGAGGTGTGATAACCATGCGGGGTATGTTGTTTATATTTTTAAAGCAGTTTAAGGTTTCTATGTGTAATAGGAATTCATTGTATCATATATATTTCATTGAGAATGGTTTTCAGCTGTCGATGAACAAATAAATCCAACTGTTCTTGAAAAATAAGAAAAATAATAAATATCCTCGGTGGCGGATCTATAGCGCCCTCCCACCCATTGGACATGAACTCTTAACGGATAAAATTGAAATTGGTAAATGGCGTACTTGGTAAGAGTGTTTTCAGATTAATAATTGTTATTGGTTATAATTGTTATTGTTATTAATAATAGCCGTTTAATAAAATTAACAATACCAAATAAATAACTTCAATAAATAATTGTTATTGTTATTAATAATACCATATTGTTGAGTGTTAATTCTTTATTTGATGCATTTTATTTAAAGATTTTTTTTTTAAATTGTGTTGTGAAACTGTAATTTTTAATTTAAAATGCTCCCCGATTAGCCCCCTCTTTGATTACGGTCTAGAGCCGACACTGAATATCCTCATGTTAGCACAATTGAGGTACAGTTCTCTGGAACATTTTAGATAAACTCTTGACCAATGTAGAGAGATGAAATCTATACGAATCGCATTTTTTGTTGAAGTTGCTCTTCCACTCATTGAATTGAAATTTCTACAAGACTGCTGTTGTCTTACTCGTATTTTTAGGATTGTTCATCAGACTGATAAATTTGCATGTAATGGCCTTGGATCATAAAAGCCCCATCTTCTCCTCGACTTCTGTTCTTTAATGTGTTTTGCATATCAGTTAATGTTTTCATACTTTAATGTACTTTACGTCGGAGAATCGTCTTCACGTTAATTACGGTTGAGTGTTTAGAGTGTTTCACGTTTCATTTTGATATTTTCTCATTCTGTGGAAATTAGAACCTATTCTTCCCTATGATTTATTTAAAAAATTGATATTCAATATGTAGTTCATCGGATTTTGAATTTGTGTTGATTGTTTAGAGTACTAATTGTTTTATTTCATATTATTTGGTTTTCATTCATATGATTTTTTATGTGTACTAGGATCTATTTTCCACACAAACGTCTGAACTGCTTAGAAAAATATCTCACATCTTTTCACCTACATGATGAATTAAAATAGAAAATAACCAACTATGTTTTTGAAATACATGGTTTTGACTCCACGCTAAGTTTCATGCTGGGTTAAAAAAATATTATCAAAAAAAAAAACAGTTACAAACTTACTGCTTTTGCGATGTGCTATGAAGTACCAAAATGATAGGAAATGGTACCCATTTGACATATTGCTAGAGAAAGGATATTTTATGGTAATCAGTCTGCAAACATAGCGGAACAGAAACGTTTTGTACAATATTACGGTATTCAATATTCATGAGTCATTCTGCAAAATAAAAACTTTGAAGAAATTAATGTACTTTTCTCATTTGTCACACAGGTGCTAGGAGACCAAATTCTGCCAAGGCGGCGTAGAGATGGCAGTCTGAACTGATGGGAAGCATGACCATGGATAACCTTATGGGAAGGTGAGCTCTTAGATAGATGCACGGGTATTGACTAGAAAAATAAAATACTGTAACCTATATCTATTTATTGAAATTTATCTATATAGTATACCAAAGATGGAACTTTGAACTGCTTATCAGAGATATTAGGAATCCTATCTTCGAACAAAAATATTAGTTCATTATATTACTTCGGTTATGATTAACTAACTTCGGTGTATTAATGAAAATAGAATATTCTCTGACATTTACGGATTTACAACACCACGGAATACAACAATTACGGATTAGATAATAGGATACGAAATATGTACTATTTTATTTTCAATTAGTTTTCAGTTATAATAATTTAATATGTATTTAGCTGCAAATGTGCAGATCTTACGCGGTGGCAGAATATATGGAAATACAATAAAATTTACAAAAATTGATATTACGGAGAACTGAAGTAAAAAATTGTTAATTAAATGATTAAACTATATGATTTAACTTATATTCGAATATTAAATTTAAGAAATATGACACCGAAACAACTAAAAAATTAATAATTACTCATTGAACATTTTATGGCGGATGAGCCGGACATTCGATTCACTTCACTTGACATTTCCCTCCCCTCCCTTTCCGACCCACTTCATTTTATCACTTCGTGTCACTTCACTTCACTTTCTCGATTACAATATATGCTTAAACTCTTTAAATGAAATATGTACACAAAGTTATATCCTACATGTCTGGTTTTGGGTACTTATCGAAAACTGTTCGTTTCCATATAACTTCTCCGAAGAACAGACAGATTGAGCAGCGTATATGTGGAAGCTTCTACATGTTTGAATTCGCACTGCATACTGATTTCTTCGCTCCAAATGCTCGCCATTGTGTTTCGTAAACCGTGGAAGAATGATAATCACGCCCGATGGATGTTCATCCGTTATCTCACCTCTACATTCCTTTCATGAAGCCTTTTTTGAAGCATTACTCCTCGTACAAGCACGAACCATATTACATCCTCGCCATTTCGTAGCTTCACGCCTCGCTCGTCGTGATGAATACTCGTGTAAAGAAAAACTGCAACTGCGAGCTCTTATGACTCAGGAGTAATGTACGCGACTCTGGCGGACGGGGCGAGTAATCTCAGTCTGCACGCTTCCACAAAGTGCTTACGAATACGCAGCACCACAATCTGCTGCGGCGTGAAAAACCTACCTTCGTAGACAACATATTCGGTAGTCTAAAGTAAATAAATAAATTTGTCAAATTGTCAAATAAGAAGTGCAAACTGCGTATGACCACTTAGAGGACAAACTAATTTACTCTGCGAAAGCAAGCAAGGGACCGTCCCATCAATTCCGATCAAGGGCCCTAAGGCAGAGGCGGATTCTAAAATTTCACCAAAAATTCCTAGATAAGATAAAAAGTTAGCTACGACTTATAATACCAATAGAATATCAACAAGTTTTTAATTTCACATGTACGAATTATTATCGAATTATAGATTATTCTGAATTTTCTGTTTATAAATCATAAGAATTGAAATACGTAACACTAAATTTACGATTTATTGTTTCAATGGGCGCCGCCCCTAGACAAAAACCTACAGAACCTCTATAAGAAGTCCGCCTCTTCCCGAAGGAAAACCGGAGAAAAACCCGGGCCAGGATGGGGCTACAGAATTAATGTACACAACCGTGCTAAAGTTGAGCACACATAAAACTAAATTAATGTGAATCATTAGACATAACACAATCACGGAAAAAAAGTGGTTTTTGAAATTGTTATAAATTATTTTAAAAGCAATCGCGTGATAAAGTACGAGACGGATTTAACTTTTATTAAACCATTAAATTCTTTTTCATGGACAAATATGTCTTCCGGATTCTTGAACACACTTTCATATTTTGTAATAATATTGACGGCTTAATCACAAATTAAAACTTTTATTAACTATGCCAACGTTTCAGTTATTTTATTTAACCATTATCAGGGCTATAAACGACACAACAGTTTCTGTTACCGTCTCTAAATTAGCAGAAAAAATGAGAAAAAATTTCAAAATGAACAACGTAAACACATTTTTTTGTATAACTATCTTCACTACAATATACAATAATAAAAAATCGTGTAATTTTTTTTCTACTTAGTTACATTATCTATACCCTATATAGCAGCCTTGTTGGAATAAACATCGTATACTACCACATCTTCATTCTGTCAGTAAGATGTTTTATCCGGAGTGCTAATGTATTTCATTAGATAGATCAAATATATCAATTTCAGTGAAATTGTGAATTTTTTAGTGAAAACGATAATTTGTTTCCTTTTTGTCACTGTCACTATCCCGACTACAACATATTCATTCCGTAATTTTACTCATCTAAATTTTATCAAACACATTTATATTCCTCTCATTTCTCATACCCAGCACCTCTCTGTATTTATCTGATATTGTTTGATATGTTAAACTTTCACCCTCTTGCCTTGCGAACGGTCATTCACGAGTTTTATTTTATTTTTTTATTTTTGTGAAAGCACTACGCGATTAATAGAAGTTCATTGATCTTAGATGTCGCCAAAGTTCGGAGGTAAGTGGAGAGTAGGAAGGTTGCTTCTAAGGATGCTCTGGGAAATTGTGCGGAACGTCCGAGAAAAGGCAAATTTAAACCCCTGGCCGACTTTGGATGAGAACGGCTAGAAAAAAAATTATTATTATCAAACCTTATTCGAAATGAGGAATCGGTGGAAATAGCAACTTAGTACTTGGGGGAAATAGAACTAGGAAATATTTTTGTATAAAAAGTGTACAATTATAAATTAAATCTCGCTATCACGTGATATCAATATCAAGATTCTTCGCTCTGTGTTTCGATAGCAAACAGACGAGAGGAGAATAATGAGGAGGAGGGAGGTGCGTAAAAATACTTCGCTTTCGTTCTCCGTCCCACTTTACTCACATTCGCGAGTGTGAAGAGAGAAGACAAGATAAGGGGAAAAAAGCGACGGACGAAATCCCTCCTTAATTTTTCTCCTCTACCGCTGTTATTCAGGGGGAGCATTTGACGAAAAGTGTTCTTAAAAGAACAAAAACAAGAGATATTTATTAATAAATTTTTCGCAAATATCAGTTCCGTATTATTTTAAGGATTAGAATGCTTAACAATTAAAATACTCTCGGTCATCTACAAGAATATTGTAATTATCTAAAATTAATTATCGTTACCTACCTTTATTATCTTTAATTATTCACTTATTGAGACAGAGGGAACCCGCAAATATCATTTTTGAACATTGGGAAAAGGGAGAGGAACACTACATAAAACAGCTTACGACGGGATTCGTTGCTTGGTGTATAGAGAGTAAAGATGGGAGTAGGGGATAGACTGCGCTCAACTCCGCAGGAGTGAAGAGATGTCATCGTGACGAATCCTACCTCACCCATTGTCGAGACGAAATCTCAACTCACCGCATTTGCAATCAATTTGCCATGCGTAACTCCAATGAAAAAATCTGCGATCTCTTAAGGCTCCTGCAATGCCCAGCAATCAACTGTAATATGTGTCGTTTTCTTAAAAGGACCAAGTTATTTCTCTGCATCTAACAGGTTCCAATCTCGCAGGACGTATTGCAGTTATAATTTTATGGTCGTAATCCGTAATGGTGTGCAGCAAATTGATAAGTATTTTTTCCCAGTACATTTCACGCACTGCTGTCCGAATTTTCTTCGCCCGCTCGGCGGGTGGACGATTAAAAATGCATTACGTTATAAATAGTGCATTGTGACCATATGGTGCTGCCATGGCAGCAAAGGACCGAAGCAGCGGCCGGGGCAGGGGGGGGAGGGGCAGACAACGGTTACGATTGAGGTGGTAACATTTGTGACGCTTGCGCCACCTGCGGTTTACCACGGCGGGGAATGAGGCGGGGGAGGGGGATTGTACGCATTAATTTGAGCTATTCGTTATTCAAGTTCTTTGCTAATGAAATGATGAAGATGGATTCGGAACGGTTCTGATATATACCAATTAAACCACCAAAGGAATCAGAGCACTAAAGAAAAGAGATTTTATTTAACTACAATTGATTGGGATTAGGGCGCGAATTAAAAACAATTAAACTTCTGATCGAACTTAACAACGTTTCGATGTATGAAATATCTTCATCAGAGTTTCATCGTATGAAAATACACACAAAAATATAAATAATTCGCCAATATCAATTATCAACACTAGAAATTATAAAACATTGTAAACAAAAAAGTAAACTTTAGAAAACTAGAATTTTTTTAAAAAGTAACTCATATTCAGAATATATTATTTTCACACACAAAGTTCAGAATTACATATTTAGACACTTTTTACCCCTTAGTTTCTGTAATTCTCAATGGCAAATAGTGTTTAATTCCCTCTTCTCTCTATTACGAGATAAAATTCTGTAGAAAACCTCGCGAACTTCTCAAAATTTCCGATACAAGTCGTGTTGAGTTATTTCTCGACTCTCGGAGGAGTAATGAGTACCTTAAACGGGAATTTCAGTGAAAATGCTCGTTTCATTTTTAATTATTATCGTTCCTTCAATTTCAAATATAATATTTCTCTACTTGACTTACGTAGTATTTATTAATTAGAGTAACACTACAAAAATTACAGTAAATTTAATGACTTATTAGAAGATGAAATTTTTAAAATTATTTTTACAACAATCATTTATTTACTTTTTTCTACCTAATTTATTTGGAAATTTTTACATGTCTACAGAACACTAGACCCTATTAAAACGTCAGTTAGTTTGAAGGGGACTAGGAAACTAGAATTTTGAAAATTAGAATTCATATAAGGAAGAAATAAATTATTTAATATTTTAGTTCAAAAACTAACTTTGATTAGAAAATAACATTTATAAACTCGTTGTAAATATTTGTTTTGATATACTAATATTTTACCTTTGCACTTTGCCACTTGGCTTGCCACTTTTTTTTCCTAATAAGTGCATACTACTTCATAACGCGTCTTGTTATTACATTCTGTAAGTATAAACGTAGGTTTCCGCGTCCGGATTCAATATGAACTTGTTTGTCCGGTGCATCTTAGTAAAAACTACCAACGTTTCGGCTATCATGCTGTGGCCTCCTTCAGAGCAATATCAGATTCTTAGGTCTATACGACTCTTGACATTGCCCTGAAGAAGGTCACTGCATGATGGCCGAAACGTTGGTAGTTTTATCTACTAAGACGCGGTTTGTCCCGGACAAACAAGTTAATACATTCTGTAAGTGTTTACCAGTCCTTAAGGATGGTTAGAGAAAGAACGTTTCGAAATTAGTGGTTTCATTTTCTAACATAAAATTTTCACGATTGATTCTTTGTTTCACGTTATTGGTTAACAATTCGGTGCATGAATTATGTTACGTTCAATGAAAACGGGAGACGGGACCAAGATTCGAACTCGGAATTTGACCGAGCGCGCTGAAGCTCTTCCAACTACGCCACCCGTTCGCCTGTGGGTCACCATTGGTCCCGTTTTCATTCAACGTAACATAATTAATCTATTACCTGTCGGTGAGATTCACCGCAATTTAGGAGATTTCTGTAAATTCGGTACACGTTAATGCGTAGGTATATAAAGTGACGCTTCTAAGCGGAAATAATTTTATTCTAATCGGAAAGTCGACTTTCGCACCTTCCAGATTTTTTTAGTCATAATAATTCGCCATTTTCACTGCAAGAGAAAAAGGTTGTAAGGGGAAAGAATAATGAGATCACACGTGTAACCAAACAGTGGAGCGGCGGCGGTGGTCAGGATGGCCAACCTACCGCGGAGACGTTTGCCCGCTTTCAGATGTCAGTCACGGCCTTCCAATCGAGTAATTACCAGGAAATATTAGTAGCGTGACGTGCGGAAGGCTAAAGCGGACCTCAAGGGTGGAGGGGAAAGCTTTGAACTGAAAAGCACGAGGCTTACGTTCTGCGAGCGACTCTTTTATAAACCACGAAGATTGACTAGAAAATTACTTTGCTCTTCGTACGGCTGGAATGAATTAACTTTGTCATTTACTTGCGACGTCCAAGTAACATTTTGTCACGCAGTATTATTGTTTAAATTATTCCCCTTACATTAGCCTGTTAGTTAATTCAAATCCCAATATAATGGACTCGAGTCACAAATTTTTTTACTTCGAAATTGCTGGAACGATACAATATTTAATAAATTTTTTACCCGTAACTGACTTCTAATTTTTTACACATAAAGCTATACATGAATGATAAATATCGTGTTAGTATTAATTATTTAATCATTAGATTCAATTCTATAGCTTTTGTCACTATATGAATAATTCCGTTTTTGCTCACGTCAGCTTGAGCTGACATAATTTGATTAAAATAAAGAATTTGAGGAAATTGAGAGTAACTAAAATGCATTATCTACACCATACTTACCACTTCTTAGATTAATAACAAACAAGAACTTTATAAATTGTATATCAAATGGGATACCTGTTTGCAAGAAACTAACAAGGATGAAGATTAAAAAATATATTTGTCTGTTCTGTTAAATTGTATATTGCATTACATAATAATTGATTAATTATTATATAGCATGACGTTTTTACCTTACGAACTTACCAAAAAGAATAAAATGTTTCCGCAATTGCAATGCAGTGTAGTGTAGTGTAGTATGTGAAGTGTGCATGACTGTTCATAGCAATCCTGTTTTGGTGTAATTTTTGTAGTTATTAACTCGTAACGGAAAAAATATTTTTAAGGGTTCATTTTCGTAAAAATAACGGTTATATTGTTTATTACCATTGTTTTACGATTACTTAAAAACAAATGTTTATTTTTAAAATGTAATATTATAAGTACTTTTAAGTAGTTTCTTAAATGAACACTTCGTCTCTTTTTCAAAACTATGTTACAACGCACAAAAACACTGTGTTATTTAATTAATAAATAATAAAAAACTTGATTGTCAAAAAAGCAGTTACAAACTGCGTATGATCACGTGGAGGACAATAAACTAATTTACTCTCCGGAAGCAAACAAGGGACCATCCCATCAATTCCGATCAAGGACCCTAAGGCAGAGGCGAATTTAACATTTCAACTTACTCCTAACAATAAAAAACTGTTCGACACGTGTTAACAAATACCAACAAATATTGTATTTAATAAAACATAGAAAAATGATTTCACAAGTTCGTATTATTATCAAGCTATAAATCATTCGGAAAGTATTGTAGATAATTAGTAACTATTAAATCACACTAAATTCGCTAATAATTATATCAAGAGCAGGAGCCTAGCGAGTCTTTATAAAAAATCCGCTTCTATCCGAAGGAAAACCGGGCCAGGATGAGGCTACAGAATTCATGTACACAACCGTGCCAGGGTTGAGTACATATACAACAAAATTTATATGAATAATAAGACAAAATACTAGCATGGAGGAAAATAGTTTTGAAATTGTAACTGTCAAAATTGTGTCTGTTCATGTATGTACTTACATGTATTGTGTAATTAATTGTATATGTAAATTTTAATTTCTATTCATATTGATTTGCCATTTAATATTGAATAACGTCTACTTCCAATGTAACAGTATTTTATTAATTTCAATAGATCATGTTCATTTTTAACCCTCAACATTTTTAGGCATCTAAATTTTATCATGAAATTAAAAATTTGATGTACCTCAACCTTTTTTGTATCGTTATGGTGTTAATTATCATTGAAGCTATGGTTACTTGTGAAATTTTAAATTCTCCAATGTGCATTGCCATTTTTTATAATAATCCTGTGTGCTCCTGTTACATGGTCTCTGGCTAATGTAAGTAAATCAGTCACTCGCTTCCGATGAACTAACTCACCTGACGAAGTCTCGCTTTAGAGACGAAAAGGAGTGTGTAGAATCCAAATTGTTTTCACAAAATTGTGACATGTGTATTTTATTTTACTAATTTGATGCAAAATTAAAAGTGTCTGCTAAATACTGCAATAAATAATTCGTTTTAGCAATTTTTTCGAAATTTTATAATAAATTGAAAGGAATAAATATTCGCGGGACCAGGGATTAACGTGTTTTTCACGCCAATTAATAGGCCGAACCATATCCCTATCTTTAAATTTGAGCTCTATGACACCTCTATGGCATCAGTCATTACTACGCCGAGTGAGCCAGCTAAGTGAACGTTAGATGTCTCCTTCATTTGTTTATTTTTCTCTTAAAATTCAAATTTATTTCAAAATGACGTCCCAATTTTCGGCCTCTTAAATTTAAGTATATTACAATTGGCGCTCCAACGTGAGGTATCCCTCTCTCACTTATTATTTGTTTTGGTCCCTCAAATCTAAATTTTATTACAATTGGCTCCGTCGTGGAGCCACACGTCTCAATCGTAACACATATTGCAATTGGTGCCTTCAACGTGGAACCACACATTTCAGTAATCCAATTCTATCACAATACTTAGGTCGTTTCTCTTAAATATTGACGATTAAAAGTTTTGTCTTCTTAAATATTACTACTTAATCGTCTTTAAATAAATAGTTAAAAAACTTAGAATAATACTTGTATGAACTTATAATAATATTTTTATTTTTCGTTGAGAACTCACTATGTTTCGACAAGGATATACGCCGTCGTCAGGTGATCAAGTATTAACAAATTATAACAGTAAATTTAGCAACGGGACAAATGAACGTTATATAAACAGAAATATAAATACAAAATAATTTTACAAAAAAGCAGAAACACGTACATGTTATAATATTGTATTGTTGTCTGTGCGTCATTTTTTCCCAATCCATCAAGTGATCATTATTAATGCAATGTGAGGTAACTAACTACACTTTGAATTTATGCACAGACACTGAACAACTATCTGATTTATACAATGCAATATTATAACAAGTTTGTGTTTCTGTTTTTTTGTAAACATATTATGTGTTTATATTTATGTTTATATCATGTTCATTTGTCGTGTTGTTATGTTTATTGTTATAATTTGTTAATACTTGGTCACCTGACGACGGTGTAAATCACGACGAAACATAAAGAGATCACAACGAAAAACAAACTATCATTCGTCCATAAAAGGTCGTACGTTTTTAACTATTTATTTAAAAATAGATTTCATACTGGACGTTAATTGTAGTAGAATTAATCGTATTTAATATTACAATATTTCAATGCTAGACGAAAATTTTGTCAACATATGTCCATTTTGCTCTTGCTTTGCATCATCGATCATGCAGACGCTCGGCGAGGGGCGTAATATAGAGAGCGATGAAGAATAGAATTCATCGTCTCGTATTTCGTCGATTGGTTTCCGAACCCTTCCCTCCCTCCGCGCCAGGTGCTTGTTCCAAGAGCGATGGCGTCGAGGATGGATGGTTCCGTTATTAGAGCCACTTCTTCATTTCCGCTCGAATGGGAATAATCCTCGCCCCAAACGCTCGTCACGCTCTCCGGCGGGGAGACGGTGAAGCTTTCAGGAAGTGACGAAAACACTCCCTTAAAATCCCTGATGAAATGTTATTATGTTATGATGAGAGGGTCTTCGCATTGTCAGAAAGAAATGCTTATCTTATCAAATTCTGATTTGAAATGCAGGACTTGAGCATCTGTGCGACTCTTAGACCTCACTATACTATAAAAAGTCCCTGTGAGTGTTAGTTTTAGGGGAGATGATGTTGAGATAAAGATTTTTTCGTAATTTGTGGAACATCCAGCTGCTGATTCGGGATATTTAATGAGGTGCTTGTCGTTTTTTTTATTGTCTTAATGACTTCGTCATATTGTAATTTGAAATGTGTTATTTGTTGTTTCTCTACGTCATTTAGAAATGAGTTATTTGTTATTTATGATATTTTACATAATTTGGAGCCAGTGCTTGAAAATTTCTAATGACTACATATTGTTAGGAAGAATAAAAAAGCGATATCATATCTCTTCTACGATTCCGTCACATATTACACGTTCAGTGCATTGTCCTTCCACCCCATGTAACGCAAAGGAACTCTGGCGGACATATTATAGAAAGCTTCAGAGTCAACAATCATGCAAGTGAAGATTCACATCTACTAATTAGCAGCCAATTTTTTTTTTTTCGTCTTCAATATAAACCATGTTGTGTATGTTATTTGCAATAACCCGTAAAAACTGTCCTTTGAAATTTGAAATAATTTCTTCAATTGCTTTTTTCCCTTTCCATGCAACTGAGATTCCAAAGAATTCATTTAGGTCAGAACAGGTTTGCACGAGAGATCCAAAGTTAGAGGAAGGAAAAGATTTCCTCAAACATTTAAATGTGACATGCCACCCTTGTAGTATCCCAAGTACAAGGACGTTATATCCTCTCCTTCCTCTACTTAGAATCTCATGTCCAATCTTATATAGGAACTCACAGAGGCAAGTGTAAGCTTTCAAAATTTATCTTCGAGATTGATTTCTTTTCAGAGGGGATATTAAAAATTAATTTTTAGAAGATTACTACAAGAAAATATTTTATCATAATATTATTTAGGAGATGACTAGACTCTTGATATAATTAAAGAACATGATGATTTTACTTGATGTGTTGAACATCAGTTTCAAAGAAATTAGCGTTTTCATTGTCGATGGCGATGCATTAAATTAGTATTTTATACAGAATTCGCAAGAGGAAATTGTCATTGTTAAATCATGAACAACGAGGTTCATATATAGACCAGACAATTTGTGAAAATAGAGTTATCAATATTGACACAAGAAAGCTTCTTCTCACCAAAAAAAACCGGAAAATATTCATTGGACATAAATATTTTAATGTTTCGGAGGGTTAGGCGTTTATAAATAAATAGATTTGTTATTTTATTGAACGAAGGTGAAAGGCCACTCTGTCTGCAGTAACACCTCTTTAATCAGACACCCAAGGAACTGGAGGCGTGCCGGTTAAGGGACATTTCTCGGACTAAATAGATTTTTTCTAAACTCGAAGATTAACAATAAATTTATGACAAAAAAAATGAATTTTCCGGGCTGAGTAGCCATGGTGTACAATGGATTTCTCCAAACGCTTCGCTCCAAGCAGCGGCAAAAGCATCTTCAAGGGAAACGTTGCTTACGAGGTCGCAGACGCGTTGCAAATACTTCCGGAGACACGTCTATTTTCCTCGGAAAAAGGGTCTATTTGTCTATAAAGGGTTTTAAAGTATTGGAGTTAGGAACCATTGAAAAAACGTTATTTTCTCGATTTTATGAGGAAATAAGAAAATTTCAACATACATCAACATAATTAAATAAATCCGTGGCTACGATGTATGCGTCCTCGCTCATCACTGAGTCATTCCGGGTTCAATTCCCGGTGGGGTCAGAAAAATTTGTAGCTTTTCATTTCTATGTCTCAGATTTATAGCTGTGGTGTATGAAGAGTTCACCACAGTTGTAATACTGGGATACAGCAATCTAGATTCTATCTAAACGCTGTTATCCCAAAACTGCGTCACGATGTCTCGTGAGTAAAGTCACAGAGAATTGACTCATTGTGGTCCTTAGTTGGCTGAAAAGAAAAATACATTCATGCAATTAAATAAATAATGAAAGACTTGCGACCATTTTTAATTCAGGATTTACGACCGACGAATAATATATATTTTGTGAAAAGAACTCACTAACTCACTAAGTGAGTTCTTTTCAGAAAATATATATTCGTCCGTAAAAAGTTCTCTTTCATGACTTATTGAATTAGATTATATAATGGACGTTAATTGTAGTAGTATATATCAACTAAATCTGAGAAGGTCGAGTCAATTTTGTCCGATTCTACATGGAATAACGCTTATGTTCTATATCAGGGTTCGGCAACCTCTTTTGGCCGCGGGTCAAAATCAACCAAAATGTGAGTATTAAGGAGACGTTTGGGTCAAAGATATTTTCGACATGGATCTTATATACATAAACACATATGTGTATATGATCCATGGTCATCGAACTAAAATGTTGTGTTTAGTATCTATTTTCAATTTTTTTTATTCTCAAAATATTTGTTTTATAATATATTTTTATATATTATACTTTATTTTCGGAACTAAAGTGGGTCACTTGAAATTATCAAATGGGTCACTCGGTGATCCTCGCGTCATAGGTTGCCGACCCCTGTTCTATATCTTTAGCATTAACGTCAAAAACTTAGCAATATAGACCTTTTTTAAAAAAAAGATGCGGCTTCTGAAATACGTTACGTCTATTCAGCATATATTTTACTATCGTAAAATTCGATCACTTAAAACAATGGAGGTAACGTCAAGAATTGCGACAAACGCCAAGGAAATGGCGTGGTAATTAATTAAAAATAGCATTTTTAACGGTAATTGCTGAATATGTCGTGTTGAAGAACATTCGAGATTATAGAATAATCAGACTAAAGAAGTTTAACTGTATGCAGAACCTGGATATCTCCCACAGTTGAATAAAGAAAATCCATTATCAGACAGTCCTATTTTTTATTATCATGCTGATGTCATACAGTTCCCTGGGTTCGAAATAGATAGATAGTTGGAAACCCCGGAGAAATGGGAAAAATTGGCACATCATCACGAAGAAGAGGGAGAAGGAGGCAGAACTGCAAAGCGGAGAAGAATGAAGTTCACGGAGAAGCGAAGAAGTGACGCTCCTGAACCCCTAATCCCGACACCTGAGCAATAGGTCCAAGGGATGGGGGAGTAGGGAATGTGTAACCACCGAGGGAATCCCCATGGATCATAACGAAACCCACTGAACGAATGCTAAGGCGGTTCCGATGGGGATCCTGGTGTCGTAAGGCCACTGGTGAGGAGCTTGCTCCTTCAATGTCCACAAAAAAAGATAGATAGATAGATGTTTATTTCCAAAAAATAATACAAGATATTTAAACTTTTACCTCACCTCGATATCCAATTTAAGGAGGTTAGGTTCACAAAACTGACGTACAAAAATGATAAAGGAGTCTGCTGCAGAGAATTTGACTTTGATGCTGCATACAACCGTAAATGTGTGTGCACTGTTATAAGGAAATTAATATGCTATTCATATTATATACAGTTTCTAAAAATGAACAGGCATTTCTCAAATTCACAAAAAATAAAATTGTAAATATAAATTTTAAAGACCTCTCGAACATAAAATAATTTACTAAAGACTATTGAAGACTAAATTTTTAAATATAATTTACTCTGAAATATAAAAGTACTCCTATATCTACATTGGATAATCTGCAAGCAAAACTAAACATCTTACAAATTTATTTTTGTACAAAATTTACAAAAGAATTTATTTTTGTCCAATCTATTACACTGATTAGATCACATTTTATCCTGGAATTGTTGAATTCACCGCACAACATACGAGTACATGCAGGGTGTGGAGTGAAAGGAAAACTAGCAGCAGACATATTTCCATATAACTAGCAGCAGACATATATCCACGGCGTCATTGGGACTCGGGCTAAACGCTACTCTTTACAGGCTGCGCTTATCTCCAGAGGGCGGTGAGTTGGAGAAGCAGAGATGACGACAAGCAGTGCTTCACAGCAGACTCTGCCCCTCCGGTGGCTACGGGATTAGCGTGCCCGCTCACAACCACATCACCCCGGGTTCAATTCCGGACGGGACCTGACAAAAATTTGTAGCTTTTGCTACAAATATAGTCGTGACTTCTGAAAAGCGAACCCTCTTCTATCCACCTCCTTCTATTACTATTACTAACTACTACTACTACTAACCCCTCCACTTGGTCCAGTTGTTGGTAAACCCAGCTAAGCGACCCACCCACTAACAATAGCCATTCCACCCATCTCCTATCTCCTATCGCTCCATGTAGATAAGCTTCAATAGCACGCTACATTTACAAAAACTACAAAAAAGACGACGGACTCTGCAAAGAGAGTGACTGAGAAATGGGAAAAGGGAAGTCATAGTGAAGGAGATGAGAGACAAAAGTATGTTGTACATTTTCGCTTTCAAATTGACACAGATACACATTCATACAAACACGCTTCAATATACACACATATATCATTCCTCCTCTTATACCCTTAACGTAAAAATAGTTGCTATAATGTAATTACAAGAAATTAATAACAATAAAAAATATGTAAATATTTTCGTGTAAAACTCAAGGAATTTAAATTGACCACGAAACCCTTAATTGAATCACTTTCATTTCTCTATGATAAACCGTAGGAGAGTGAAAAGTGAAGGTGTGACTCTACTGGAAGAGAAAGAGTCCATAGCGTGCGTGTGTAACCGGTAATCAACTCCTTGTTTTAGTTCTCGCTTCATTAAGCAAGACGCAGATAGCGCTGGCAAGTAAGGGCGAGGGTGATGACCATGCAAGGGACTGCGCCCAGAGGGGCAATGACCCACGGGAAACAAGACTGCGAGGGAGACGATAATGGAAAGTGGTTAACATTCGATCATCCGATCAAGTTCTTTGCTCTATATGCAATCGTCACTTCATGAAATGGTTTACAAATTATTTTTCACTTAGTAATATTTTTTTTCCAATTATGCTTATTTTTTTAAGGAGCGCAAAATATTTGTACCCACCCCCAGACGAAGCTTCGAGATCACTTCAGATCTTTAAGAGAGCTTAAAAAGAATTTAGAAACACAGATTAAAATAATTAAACTTTTATGTGGCCAGATATTCCCAGTTTTCTACACACAGTTGAATCAACACTATATACATAAAGAACCATCGAAATATAAAAAAATAAAAATTGTCATCTTCATCCCAGTGGATTTTCAGTTACACCAACTGAGAATCCAGTTTTGCTCGCGTCAATTATTATTCAAAAATAATTATTTTGAACCAATTATGATATCTACTGAAAATGTATTTCCTGGGCATTCTTTTGGCAATTTGATGACATTGTATTGCTAATATTGTCCTCACCATTCATTACTACTTGAACTTTCTGGGTGAGAAAATCTTCCCTTCCGAGTGGCACAGTGCGCTTGGAACCGATCACATGAAAAGTGCATGTTTATCTAATTGTTTTGGTTTTAATGATTTGTTCACTCCTTTCATTACGGCCATGCTACACGGGAGGTCCAATGTTTGAAGTTGACGGTGAAGTTCTCGTGACTGTCTAGAGAGACACAACAATCTTCAGTTTTAAGTAAAAACACGATATTATGGTGATGACAATTTTCAATTTCTTTTTTCAATTTATTTAAACCATATTCCATTAAAATACACAACATAAAAATATAATAATTATCAGTCATCACAATTCCTTCTCAACATTTCTTTGACCCTGTAGGCACCTTGCATCTATAGCGAGAAGCAAAGCAAGGTTCTCTTTCTATTTATTTCACTCTTTTTTGTTGTTCATTGCGACGTTTCCCCGTCCCTGCCCCGAGGCGGCATGCGCCTATCTACCATCTTATTAATTTCTTTATGTATCCTAGTATATTTGCATATTCCTGAAATATATCATATTTCCCGTCTGTCTCTATTAGAGTCCATAGTTGTTGCATGTTTATTATATCTATTCTTGCGTAGCGTTGCAAGTACTCCGCCCCTTCTTTCCCATATTTTTCTTCCCTTCTTTTGCAAATACACATAGAAATCTCCATGGCCCGTTATGAATTCAAGTATTAATTGTTGGGTTGAACCATATTTCATTTTCCTGTACAAATTTATCCCGCGGTATGAATTCAAATGTTAGCCTTCCTTTCGCAATCTTTTGCCACCGGGTTTGCCATTATCGTGATGACAATTAGACTCCAATCAGGACAATAAGAGTTTTGACAGTCCATATTTCTCCTTGAACGTCTTGCGTGAAACCGCATGATGGCGTGCAGCCACCACCTGAGACACCACCCACCACCCACCGGCGCCTGCGGCTCCAATTACCGCCACCAGGGGGCGTCCGTGTGCACGCGAATAACCTTTCTCTTTCCCCCGTTTCCAGGGAGGAGGCAACCAGCGACCTAATAACTTTCCAGAACTTCTTTCATCATCCCGTTGGTTCAAACCCGGTCGAGGTCGCCGGATTTTTCGGGTGCGAAAATTCACACACGATATGTAGTATGATTATACTGCATGTAAAAGATCCCTTGAGCATCATTTGATGCTCTCGGCAAAATTAATTCTCGGCGAAAAATGCACCCACGCAGAGTTTCGGCTCCACTACCAGATGGCAGCGCAAGACGGAACGTCTAAATTGCGAATGTGGTTCATCCCAAAGGGTCGCAACCTAAGAAAAATGGGTCACAATTAACGGGAGTCGAGAAACATACGCTATTATTATTAATATTATGTACGACTGGATTCTGTGGGATCACGCAAAGCTTTAGGATTAACTTTTCTGACTTTCCAGATAGCTCTTATTTTTTCTCTATGAACTCTCTTTCTTTCTTCTGTCCATTTTGTTCCTGGATTCTTCATAACGTCGTTCTCCGGCTGCACTTCCCATATGTCAATTTTTCCTTTGTACGTGTTTCTGTCTAAAACTTCCGGGGAATTTATCTGAGAACTTTCTAGATCTTTTTTGACTTGTTGGATCCAGGGTATAGTTTTCAGTCGTTCTATATATGTTAATATTTTCTAGATGAGACGTTTTGCTGGAAGTCTGTGGACGTGTCCATAAAATCTTAATCTTCTTTTTTGGATATCTACCGCGAGGTTGAATAATTTTTCTGTTGTTTTTCTGGATTGTAGCCTGTAGTCAGGTAGTTTTCCACAACACCTTTCCTGTGGAGTGTGAGGGTTTCGCTGACATACAGGGCTTCAGGTTTGATCATTGTGTTGTAGTGTCCAACTTTTGCATGTGCGAACAGACCTTTTTTGTTGTAAATGTTGTGAGTTCCTCCGTAGGCTCTCATGATTTTTTGAAAGCGAATTGTCGGTGCTGTTTTCTCTCCCTCAATAGACTCAAGAATTTCACCTAGGTACTTGAAGTATGGAATTCTGTCGATTGGTCCATATTTTATGTTTAACGTTTGAATATCTAACTTTAAGCAGATGAATTTAGTTTTTTGGAAGGAGATTTGTAAGCCAACTCTTTCGGCGCATTCTTCAAGAGTTCTATTTGTTTCATTGCTACGGTCTCATCGCTTGTAAATAAGGCCAGCTGTCCAGTGAGCGACGCCTGCCAACGCGTCAACGGTCTCTTTAATGCGAGAACACGACGCTCGTTTGTCTGAATTATTGAGTCATCACCAACTTCTCTGCGTTTAACGAACTAGGAAATGATAGTGAAAAGGATTTTTGTTCGGTGCGATCATTCCCTCACGATTTGCCATTTTGAGGCTTAAGTTTTTTTTTTCCGACGTACAGTAAAACCTCTCTAATGCAACACGCACGGTACCTGAGGCAAGCCGGAACAGGAATTTTTTTTTTCAAGAGGTTTCTTTCTGAAAACGGAGTATAACAATGAATGAACGATATTTTTTATGAATATTTGCCTGTATACATTTTCACATACTTATCAATATAATGACAAAATGTCTTTATTTTGGTGAGACTCAGACCTCAATATCTGCACTTCCGTCTAATCAATTAAAACATTTACATTTTTATAAATATTAGAATTGGGAGAATCATATTTACATATAACACTGAGACAATCATACCGTAACGCGAGAGAGTGTCTGTCTGTCTGTTTGTTACCTGATCACGTCTGAACCACAGGACCGATCGTGATGAAATGTGGCAAGGAGATAGATTAGATCAGACATTCAGGATGAACATAGGCTAACATGTATTTTTAAAGTGTGTGATAAGAATGATAGATATGGGGTTTGATGTTAATTGTTGATAAAAGCGGGAAATAAGGGTTGTATTTGTTTACGCTGCCTAAGTAGTTAGAGATAGGTGACTTCTATGAATGGCAATATTGTTTGCTTAAAAGAGTTCAACGAAAGAATCCCGGACAGCATATCTCCATCTACTAAAATTGACCTAAATTATCGATAAAACATTATTTAATATGGATTACAATATTTCAGTTTAAAAGGGTATTTTAAGGAAGAAAAAATTAATCATCATCAAATTTAATGAATTGTTTGTTTTGTGCATTTGACAAGGATAAAATCGTAAACTCGTAAAAGTGCGACGAATAGTTTAGATTTCATACGAATTTTAATGAAATGGTGCTGTCGAGTCATGTCTCGAAAGTGAGAATTCGACCGGCACGACTGCCGCGAAATATTGTGTATACAGTCAATATTTATTAAATTTGTATTATAATGAATTTGATAAATTAGGATGTTGTAGATGTTTTTAAAAACCAGTAAGTAAAAGTATTATGATCTTTCAATAAAAAAGATTTTATTTTTTTCTGAGTACGGAAGATTAGTCGAAGGAAAGTCGGGCTATCAGCTAGCACATACATACATCATTCACATTAAAAAATAATGATAGACCAATCAAAAAAAAACAAGGGAGGAAACGGTTTCGAAATTCGGCGAACGTCAAGAGCTTCACATAAAAATTAATAAAAACGTAATTTTTTAAATCAACTATCATAGCCGAAGATACCGGGTCATATACCGACAGATTAAAGAGGTTTTTATTGTTTAGTTATCTTTGAGAGAAAATTCGTTTGTTGCGTTGGTTTAAAAAATCTCGGAATGTGAACTTATAGTTTGCGGGCATGTCCGTGCGCCACGTTTCGGTAGTACTCGGCTCCCAAGCTCCCGAACGTAAATCCAAGACCTACTTGATAATTCTACTGATGCTACTGGTCATCGTTATTATGATCAGTAGCATCATACTAATCTGGGGGGCAGGTATCCGCGTGGAAGCTTTGTGTTGTAGTTTCACCAACGCAAAGTTATCACCTACGAGTGGGGAACGATAATTTGTGACAGAAACAATGCATAAGTAAAATAAAATCTCTTTCTTTTTTCTCTCTCTCTCTCTCTCGTTCTTTCTTTCTTTCTCTCTCGTTCTTTCTTTCTTTCCCTCTCTCTTTCTTTCCCTCTTTCTTTTTCTCTCTCTCCCTTTCTTTCTTTCCATCTCTCTCTCTCTCGTTCTCTCTTTCTTTCTTTCTTTTCCTGTCTTTCGTTATTTCGTCCTTATTGCGCCATTACGTTTTAATACCCTCGATGCTGTCAACCTTCTATAAACCAAGATTTGCTTTCTCCCTGATCACAACCAAAAAGTAAGTCCTGTTAACCTCATTTCGTGCTTTGAAATAAATATATTTCTTTGTATCAGACACCTAATGGATATCGAAGCTCACAAACAATAGTAACAGAGATTGGTCACGAATTATGTATAATGATCAACTTGGCCTCTAACTTCGCTCACGGTATCATGACAACCTGCTAATATCGCTTTCTTATATACTTAGTTTTTCATCTGCAGATCGTTTGTCGGAGAGATAACATCTTTCTTTATTTGCCGTCGTCGGTGATATCCCGTAAATTAAGGGGATGTAGACATTTCGGTACACGAGTAATGCTTTCGTTCTGTCTCTCAATTCCAACTCAGTTTTTCTACTTTTCTAAGTACAAAAGTAATCAATAGAAATCAAGAGCGTTGTCTGGAATTTGGGCAGAGGTGGGGGGGTAAGATTTTCATCCATTGGGGGTCTGAGTAGATAGTTCATCCCACGTGTGCAATAAGCGCGTTGAAACGTGCCAAAAATCCCTAACAGAAATCGTGAATTTTTGCTCAACGACACGTCATGGATTGCAGTTGGTAATTTGACAAAATGTTGAAGTAGTCGCTGTATTGCCTCACATTCTTTTTATTACAAGTAGATATTACAAATAAAGTTTATCGTACACCGTCATGAGAATTTATTGACCAAATGTGCGATTTACACGCGCAAATTTGAATCGCTTTCATGTGTACTTTCTTAACTTTCATTTTGGATGCACATTTCTTTACTACGCCCATGGTGCTTGTGCTTATGTAATACAACATGACATCATAACACTCACGACAAATTTAATTCTGTTCGATCGAACTGCTCTCGGTTAAAAATTTCGTACGTAATTATTTATTTAATATGATGACTGCAATTCAACTATCGTCCACACCATTCAATGGTATAATTTTATTACCAATTATTAATTCAGTATTTGGTAAATTCGTCTCTTCGTCTTTAGATAATACGAGTCCAGTTCTACATTAATTATGAAGAAGTCAATTTCATGTCTGTCTTTCCTGCAAACCTGTTTGTCCTCTTCACACTCGAGAAACACTAATCCGATTTTCGTGATTTTATAAAATTCGTATGTTCGCTGGCAAGGTTACAGTAAATATTTTGTTACCTTAGGTATCATATGTAATAGGCAATCACGATAATAGACAAGAGAGTCGGTGGAATAATCAATCTTCGGAGACGTATATTTGCGAACGCTGCCTAAACGATTGGAGATAGGTGACAACCATGAATGGCAATATTGTTCGCCTCAAAGAGTTCTACAAAAACGTCCAGGATAGAATACGTCTGTCTAGAAAAGTTAACTTGAATTATCGCTTTTGAGGTTTTAAAAATAGACATGTTAAAATAGTTCAACTTCAGGAGTAATTCGAGTAGGTAGAAGTAAATCCTCATGAAATTAAATGCGTTCTTTGTTTTGTGCGTTCAAGAAAGATGGAAACGTTCTTTAAATCCTAAAATTTGGACGAATAGTTTAGATTTCACAAACATTTTATTTTTTCAATCCGCGATGGATTAGGCTGCTTCCATCTGCGTCATTTCCTTCACGTGAAGCAAATTTTTGATTTACCATTTTCGACTATTGTAAAGAGTTTGTTTTTTGTTATGTTAGACAAACGTGCGAAGACAGAGTAGATTGCTATGACATACAAGTATAACAATTGTAGTTTAGTGAGAATAATTAATCAAAATCAGAATATTCACGCAAGCAAAACTGAAGTAAGTCTACTGGCAGTTAATAAACTGAAAATACAATACATTCACCTTTCATTTCCCTTATAAGACCCAGACATTTTCATTCACTCACAGTAAAAAAAAGTTATTTATTCGTTGAAATCTAAAATATATTTTATATTATAAAAATGTACTTGAATGATATTACACCGAAAAAAACCCAACAAGTAATGTAATATTCGAAAACATCTGTATTGTTAGAGCAGTTTTTGCAGAAATGAACGCACAAAGGTTACTCATAGTTTCGAAAAGACGTTTCGCTCTTTCCTTTTGTTAAAAGATAGAAAGAAGAAATTTAATTATTATCCTCTGCCGAAATACTTAATGGAATCACGATCTCTCCTCGAGTCATTTCTTAATTCATTCAGCTTCATCTGACAGGATCAATAAGACATTTAGTTTTGTTGGGATAAAATATAATATTTTAGGCTCAATTTAATATTCGTATTGTTTCCTCTAACGACCAATATCAGGTTTTTGTTGGTGTCTTCTAATTAGTTTCTTTTATTTTTACTCTGATTTGTATTGTATCTCCACTCTCATTACTTGGAATTACACTTTCCTGGGAGGGAGATAATGGTTATAGCATGGTTTCTAGGTTTTTAACTATGTTCTAGTTGGATAACTTTCAGCCACGTGAAAATGGAGAAATTGAACCCGGGACTCTTGCTTTGATCACTGGACTGCTGGCCACTTCACCACTCGTTCATCTTTCACATGCGAACACCATTTCTACTCAGACAAAACCCCGTAACATGAAATATATGTTACTTGACCAAATCAGTCATGGATGGTTTGAAAGAACGTAAAAATGTAACGTTGTCCCCTATTCGGAAATATCTCGGAACGTTATTGAAATACAAACTAATCAAATAAATAATACAAGACTTGAGACTTATTATGGAGAACAGCATATATTTGGTGATTAAAAACTCACAACTTTTCATATCGTTGTCAGGTGATTCAAATAATAACAAGAAACATATCAACAGAAAAATTGAACAGTATATTGAACAGAAATATAAACACAAAATATGTTTACAAAAAGCATAACCAACATAAACATGCTACTTGGTTTGTGTCTGTCATTTCTGCAATTTTGTTGTGCCATTATTATAAAACTGATCAATGACTTTCGATAGGGAGTGATGTCTATATGACGACATTTTTCTAAAAATTCTAAATCTGCACAATATATTTTGTTCTTAACTGAATAATTGATCCAATGCTTTAAATTTAAGTCACATTTTTTACAATATTCAAATCTCATATTTTTTAGAAAAATTCTATCCACATAAACTGGTCTAGCGGTACAAATTCTACTGCTGTTAACGTCCATTATATACTCTAATCAAAAAAAATTATGCAATACATTTATCTTAAGTTACGACAGAAGTCTCTCTAATGCTGGTATATCCGGTGTACGTAGCTTCCTCTGGTGACAAGCTATGAACCGTATCGTAGTACATATACAATGAGCAAAAAGCTGTTTGTGCCTGAGAATACCTTGACTATCACTGAAAATTGCAGCTTACTTGCGTAACGAAACCACAGTAATTTTCATTATATCTTATAAATTGAGGATGAAAATGGACGACTTATCTTTGAGTCGACTCTACCGTGACTTCTTTATGATAAAATACATCAAAATTATTATCTGTTGTAAACGCTACTAACAAGTTCACCTTTCTCCAAGTACTTAATAATAGGCAAAGCTTTTGTTCTAGATGGTTCCAGAGCTGACTTCATTTCCTGCGGGAGCTGTTTAAGACTACGTTGGCTGAGCAAAACGTAAGAAAACTAGCTAGTGTGGAAAAATACTTTTGTGTCCTGTTATTTAGTACTTACATCCAGATTTTTTTTTTCAATTTCATTGTTGCGCTTATCTTTATTTTGTAATAAGAAATTTAGCAAGTCGTAAAATATTTTCGTGCCA
Source organism: Laupala kohalensis (assembly GCA_002313205.1). Lineage (NCBI taxonomy): Eukaryota > Metazoa > Arthropoda > Insecta > Orthoptera > Trigonidiidae > Laupala > Laupala kohalensis. The sequence continues at coordinate 303,085 of NNCF01128324.1, read as the reverse complement.
AGATGTTCTATTATTATTTCAACAAACTTTTAAAGTCAAATAAATATATTAACACACAACTTAAGTTCAAATATAACATTACTTTTTGCAGTAGTTTCGAAGTAATTTTTTTTAAATTTTTGTAAGTTAAATACTGTTTAGACGAGTGTTTACCAAAATTATTTCAATTCTTGCTAATGTATAACCTTTTTAAAAGTTCTTATTTTCAGTGTGTTATTTACTATTAATATTTAATGTATCGTGTTTCGAAACTGATTATTTGGACGTATCTTACTTTGAAAACAATATGTTGGATTTTCCTCCTTGTCTCGCTTTAAAACCATCTATCCACTTCAGCGTTTAAAATAACTATTTTGAATGTTGTCGTTTCTCTAACTTAGTACTTGTAAAATCCGCTGTAATCTCAAATCGCAAAGGTAGTCATTCGCCTTATTTTGATACTGGGTGACTCAATTGTCCTAAGCTAAAAGCATTATATTCGTTTTAATAGTATTAATGATAATATTAATATTTCGAACCCATTAGATTAATCTATATTCATATAGCAGATTGTGTCCTGCAAACTTTAAATTAAATCAAACCTTCATTATTATTTATTTAAAATACTTTACCTCCAGGCAACATTTCAAACCAATTTTGGTCTGCATTGCTGAGAATTTGAATGCAACATATTATTTGGTCACATTGTTAGGTAAAATGTCTCGTGTTAATGGTTCTCAAATTTAATTGTACAACACAAAAATATTGTTTCGCTTCCTGTTGTTTCACGTGTGTTAAGAGAAAAATGTGTGTAATTTTTTCGATCTTCATACTTCATGGTTTGTCAGCTAAAATCGTGAATTGATTAGAAAATATACCTTGACTTATAGAAAATGATTTCTTATGAAAATGGATCCTTGCGTAAATATATTCAAATATGATACTATGAGACATAATTGTAGATAAATTAACAAATAAATTAATCTTCGAAATCTCTTATTAAAATGATAAAATCATAATATTATCCTCAATGTATGATAAAACTTTTATAATAATATAAAAATTGTAACAAATGATATTGAGTGAGATAGTATTTGCGTGAAGATACGTCATTGCTTCGTCGTCAAGAAGTTTCAGCAGGCGTCCCACACTTCCCACTCACCATCAATGAACGAAGGGTTGCCTATGTTAACAGAGGAAGGCGCAACCAGCAGTATTACTAGACTGCTACTTCCGAGCTTCACACAAACATTTGTTACTTTTGAGTTTAACAATTGTTGATACTGAAATTATTTACCAGTCTTACCATATAAAAATTAACATTGCAATACTGTAGTGAAGATAATTTTACTGCTCATTAACAGTTCATTAAATGTTATGAATATGAAAGAAGTCTGTTACATGCTAATTTCGTAAAAACACAAGAGAAGTGTTTCATTGATTTAAAATAAAGAAGTATAATTACCAAACATTTAAAGGTTTCTTTGTCATTTACATAATCATTTAGTACATAATTAATATAATTGAGTTTTATTGTTTCCTGGAAAGTCACTTTACCCACATATATATATATATATATATATATATAGTAATCAATGCTCTATCATGCTAGATATTTCTCGTTATCATGTCACATGTTTATTTGTATAGTTATTGAGTTCTGGCGGCGTGACTTGTATCAAATTTTAAATTTGGTGCGTAATAAGTTCTTCAATCCCCATTGGTACCTATTGAAACTACCATATTAAATAGTCAAAACACTGTTGAATAAAACCACAGACGACAAAGAAGAGGCTTGAACAGAAAAATGATAAAATACAATGTTCATTTAATACTTTTCCTAATAATTTCTCAAATAATCAAGCGAACATTTCCATAGCAATGTACAAGATAGAAGTTTTTCCTCTAATCATAGATATTGTCCGATTGTTTACTGGGTGCTTAAGGTTTTATATTTACATCTTTGGAATATTTAAAATATACCATTGATATATTGTACTAGCAGAACTACATGGCGTTGTCCCGGGATTCGAAATGAANATATTCAAAATTATAAAACAATTCAAAATTTAAAAAAATTTATTTTATTTTTTTGATTGGAATTTTAGAGAAAGATAGATGCAGTGAATTATTATATTTTAACTTTCAGAGTGTATTTAATCATCTGTCAACACGTCTGTATTTCTTTAGCCTCTGCGCTACTGTGAATGAAACTTGGGAGTGTGTGAAACTCAGCAATGGTGTGTCTTTTATGAGAATGCAATGTGAAAACGATTCGACCCCTACACTCACTAAAGAGTAAAATATAGAAAATTCCAAATTTTTGTTAATATATATTAAAATTAGCAATGTTGAGGTAAAAAATGAAGTTGGTATCTCAATCAGTTCGTGAGATATACCGAAAAAATCAGAAATTAAAAAGTAATGAAAATTGGGGATGGCGGATTTCGGAAATCTCAAGAAGACAGTGCTCTACCCAGTTTTGAAGCAGATTTTCATCACGCTCGAATTAAAACTGTGCAAATGACGTTAAACACAGAAACACACACCGCGCAAGACACTCTCCTTTTTATAGAGAGATGATTTTATTGCCGGAAATACCTCACCAATGTACTTTTATTTCGAACATGATCGTATTTGAATAACTAGCACTTCATCGTGTCTCATCAAAAATTTTAGGAGACGTAGAGGAATAAATTGTTTAGTGGAAGTAATTCTCATTGAGATTCTTTGGTTTCCCAAGTTGACTTTTAGTTTCGTATCCTTAAGGAGCTGCTGCGGTCGATGCGACCAACCCCTGTGCTGGTAGTGGGAGGGATGAGAGTTTTCGCCGTCGAATCTCCTCCTCTCCTCACGACACATCAAAGGCGCCAAGTGATCGGGTCTCGCTCGCCCTCCCGTCTTTACGCTCACGAATAAGAAGTTTTGATGGGATTTTTTATCAGAGGCAACAACGACGCCTCTGATTTTTTCATGACCCTGAGGTCAACTACGTTGCGGAGCCCTTTAAATTTGCTTAAAGCCCGTGGAGAGCGCTGCGTGTGGTGTGGGTGGGGGGTGGGGGGGGGGATGTTCGGTGAGGGGACGTGTCGTGTTGATACGGCTCAAGCAGCTCGGAGAGACTTTTCTCATCTCGAAACCTGCCCCTCCCCGCGAACCTCAGCGGAGCCATCTCTCTATGTTCTCGCTTCATTTAGTGCGAAAGAAGCGAGGCGCGTTACATAAACATAGCCTCATCAGCGACGGAATATCGAGAGCCACGTTACGTCGACCGCTCCGGGATGAGGAGGAAAGGGAGGACGAAGGAGAAAGCAAAAACGAAGATAGACACCGTCTCTCTCACTACGTCAATCCCAGAACGTTGGCCAAACTAGCAATTCACAATTACAGGAATTGGTCTGATGTTGACAGATTGATGTGCATTATAAGTGGTAAAAGATTTTGTCATTCTGACATTATTTATTGATNGACCTAAAAGACCTTTTGCATCAATAAATAATGACAGAATGACAAAATCTTTTATTAATTATGAATACACGATTGTTAAAAAAATCATTCAACTTTTTGCATTTCTCGATACTTAAATACCTGCACGGAGATACACATACAAAAATTATTAAAGCAAAAAAATATATTTTACATAAAAGGAAAAAAAGTCCTATTTATGGGAGGAAGATGATATAGTAGCTAATTGACAATGTAATAAAGAATGACTAGGTGAATCGAACGGGAAATTGAATATAACCAATACCAGTATGAACATATGAGTGTTTACTCTTATGTCGTAAGACTATGTTATCTACCCGAGTCAGATATGACTTTCTCCCATATCTTGTAGTTGTAGGGAAGTTTCATTCTGTTTCATATTTAGCATTTAACAATGTAAACAGAACAGAAGCAAAGTTGTGAATAGTATATGATATTATACAATAAAAACGTTACCCACAATTCCCTACGAATATTGTTTATTTCTTAGCAGACTTTCATTCGTCGTGAATCAAGGAGTTAAGATACTCGTTTTTAATTAAATGAGTCAAGTAGCATCTTTTCTTGATTTAAATATTTAATGCAGTTATCTGAGAACGAAAAAGGTGAATGAAATAATAAAAGGTGAAAATGTAAAAAAAAGCCGTTACAAACTGCGTATGACCACGTGGAGGACAATAAACTAATTTACTCTCCGGAAGCAAGCAAGGGACCATCCCTTCAATTCCGACCAAGGGCCCTAAGGCAGAGGCGGATTTAACGTTTCAAAACACTCCAAACAATAAAAATAGTTCGGTACGTGTTATAATATTAAGATAATACCAATCGTATTTAATAAAACAAAGTTATTTCAAAAGTACATATTATTATCAAACTATAAATCATTCGGAAAATATTGTTGATAATTCGTAACTATAAAATAAATTAATCGCAGGCAATTCTTCTTAAGGTCTAACCTAACCTAACCTAACCTAACCTAACCTAACCTAACCTAACCTAACCTAACCTAACCTAATTTGTGTGATGTTCTCCATCCACTTACGCAGAAAAAGTACAAAAAAATCTAGGATACATTTGCGTATTAATGTATGACGTCATGAGCTTCCCATGATAATGGTTTATTTGCCAATNAAAAGCCGTTACAAACTGCGTATGACCACGTGGAGGACAATAAACTAATTTACTCTCCGGAAGCAAGCAAGGGACCATCCCTTCAATTCCGACCAAGGGCCCTAAGGCAGAGGCGGATTTAACGTTTCAAAACACTCCAAACAATAAAAATAGTTCGGTACGTGTTATAATATTAAGATAATACCAATCGTATTTAATAAAACAAAGTTATTTCAAAAGTACATATTATTATCAAACTATAAATCATTCGGAAAATATTGTTGATAATTCGTAACTATTAAATAAATTAATCGCAGGCAATTCTTCTTAAGGTCTAACCTAACCTAACCTAACCTAATTTGTGTCATCCAGTTACGCAGAAAAAGTACAAAAAAATCTAGGATACATTTGCGTATTAATGTATGACGTCATGAGCTTCCCATGATAATGGTTTATTTGCCAATAAATAGGACACGACAATGTGATTTGTTTTAAGACGAATCAATTATGTAATTTGGAGTTAACTATGTTTCTTTCCTGAAAAGCATGAAACTTAAAAAATTTGGTTGTTTTATACGAATTCGTCAATACTTTGCACTCTCTGTTCAATCGTTTCCATTATTTAAGTATTATATCTTTTTTAAATTTAAAATTCTAGGTCGTGAGTGCTCATGCAAACGCTACCTATTTTTTACACCGGGGTCAGAAATCGTTCGTTACGCGTACTCATGAATTCTTCAGGATCTTCTCCAATAGTTATCCTTATACAAGATATGTATAAACTAATTTTGTACACAACAGTAATTTTCTGGATTCACCTTACAGTTCTTTATCCAACAGCTCTTATTTAATCAATTTCTTTGGAATTAGAGAAAGAGTCACCAAAGTGAGCAGTGCATTAGGATTTCTTTATTTTGTAACGAGATTGGTGCATTCACGTAGATAGGTCTTTTTTCCTTAGTCCTCAGGTAAAATAACATTACATAAACCAAACATTACTGTGATTTATTACCTTAATGATGCTTGTATTAGTATGATGACTCGCGTAATCACCGTGAAATTTGTATTTTCACAACAAATGAGGTCGCTAATTTGTTGTAATAGCTTCGTATTAACTGGTCATTTATCTATGTAAATTCCTTGTGGGAATTTTTCGAAAAGTATCAAGCTATTTTGTAAAGGAATTTACATTAGAACATTATACTCAAGCTAGCTGAACCTCAACGAATAACTTGAACGTTAAACTATTGAGAGAATGTGAATAATTTTAGAAGAGTAATTGAAAAAACCATTCAGCTCTGTTCAATAAACCTAAACGTTGATCTGTCTGAACATCCACTGGAAACTGTTTCATCCACACTGTTCCATAATTCTGATCATTTTTATAAATTACAATATCCATACAAAAAAGTAAAATCATAGGGTATTTTTTTATTTATGTAGCGTATGTTGTCTTCCGACTGTCATGCTACATGCTTTAAGAACTAATTCGACATTAATTTTTATTTTAAAGCAAATTATGAAAAAATACTTCAAAACAAAAGATTGCTCCAAGTCCAGGGACTAGAAAATATTTTGTTAGTTTTGATAACTGTTCATGTATGAGGGCAGAGAATGAATGTTTAAAGAAAGTTACAATTTAGAAATATATGGCGATTGCATTAAACAATCAAGAATGTAAAGGAATAGTATGGAAAAAGATTTCAGAACTACAGTTTCACGCATTGTGCCTAAGGCCAATGTCATACGAGAACCCATTATAAAATTAACGATAAATCTGTCAGAGCACTTAGAACACAAAAGTATTTGGGTTTACTGGTGGATTCCAAACTCACATTTTTGAGCTCGCACAAATGGTGAAAACAAAAGCAAAACCTCTGTCCTTCAAGCTTGGAAGACCGTCATACAAGGGAAAACTAGTTCAAGCTGAAACTTAAAAAAATAATAAATCTCCGGCGCATACACGACTATAGCGACTGTTGATCTTCAGCTGTTAACTGGGTTCCCACATTTGGACTTAGAAGTCCAGAAAGCAGGAACTAAATACCAAATTCAGAGAAGAAGACCAATTACAGCTGACAAAGAAAACTTTTCATGCTGAGCTGGAATATACGCTGAAAGGAAAGCTGCAACAGTAACCCTATTAAACCTTTGGCAACAAAGGGGGATAGACAGGGAGGTCACATTAGTTTCTAAGTAGCACGGGGGAGTTATTGTTCTAAAACATTCAAAGGTACTTAGGTAATCGGAGTACCACTGTTCATGGAGGCACTTATTAGATCTATCTCAATCACCTCATCTGGGTTACGTCGGATGAACGCAGGGACAAATTCGCGGCAGCAAGCGTCTTTCGCACCGCCACGTTCTCCGCTATCATGGAAATTATCCCAGATTCCCGTCGACCACAAGAGACCCGCAGATCGCATTTGTATGCCGAGAGCGTAGAGACCTCGTGGAAGGGATGTGTGACATAGCGGACGAGAGGCCGGCAGAATCCGAACCTTCGCCCCAACTTCTTCTATCAAAAGACGGGACATAAAAAGGGACGAATTGCAAATTTTTTTATACTTCTGATCCTGAATATATAGCCATGTCTCCAACGAATCCGACACTCGGGAAATCGTCGAAGAAGAGACTGATGGAGGCGTGTGGGTAAAGGAGGTACTAAACAAAAGGGAGGACATAAAACGGACCGTGAGGATAAGGAGAAGCACAGGGGATGAAAGAGCAGGAGGATGTCGGAGAGAAATCTTAAGCTCAAAGAAGGCTGAGAGAGAAAGCCGGGCGGCTTCTTTCAGTGCTTCCAAATAGCGATCGTGTGTATGTAGGGAGGCTGAGTGTGGACTTCATTTTAATATGTAAATGGGAAGCATGGGATTCGGGCGTCGTGTCATGCTCTCGGCCTCCTCTCGCATCTGCTTGCGTCGAACGGTACGACGCTCACGATGGGGACACAGTTTTGTCGCCTTACATTCACCACTTGGAAGCACGAAACTTATTCTTAAATTATTTCACGAAACTTAGATAATCATTCACGAAGCGTATGAAATATTTTCGACGAAAATACGAGTTGACTCCTAATGTACAAATACATGACCTAAGTCTCCACGACTTAACTCGTCCGGATTGAAATTTTTTATATAAATAATCGTACTTGAATCCCTTCATACTTATCATTGAAAATGTTTTCCCTTCTCAAATGTCAAAACAATTGTGAATAATACCTTGCGTATAATACAAAATAAAGAACTGGAATTTAGAAACAGGCTAGCCAACGAAATGACGAAGAAAGACGGTTATATTTTCACCAATAATCTACACAATGTAAATGTAATGCTATTTTTATAACTTTTTTTCAATAATGTAGCAAAAATTTTGGTACCAAAGCTCTATAAGGTACATTGTAAATCCTTTTCAGTGTTTCTTCAAATCTTATGTATTGTTCGTAATTTTCGCAATTTACATATATTACTGCGATTGAAAATAGCTTTTTATTAATGTAGGTTCTTACAGGTACCGCGAAACAAAACCCTTTTCACAGATCATCATGAAATTTGGAGAATAACTCGTCCTATACTCAATTTTTTAAAGAGATCTCGAAACGTATTTTTGTGACAATTTTTACATTTTTGTAATTCAAAAATAGTCTAATAAATGGGAGAACAGGATGTAAAATTGTGTTAAATAAACTCTCGTTTGAGTCATATTTACTTGGTAACAATTAGTGAAATACAAAATAACCGTTAAATAAATGGTTTGTTGTCCACAAACGCTTATAATATAATATACGTGGTAGAAATAATGGCTTTGACACTAATTAAGTGAAGCAACTGTCTATATTAGGGATTTCGTGATCTTGATTTTGAAGGCATTCAATGTATCTTTCACTCTCTTGAATTATGTACGTGATTCCACCATTCACCCCCTCCCTCTCATCAACGTCTTCAAAAAACAAAAAAAACAGAAACAAAAACCGACGCTTGCTTTTGTAAGGAAGTCAGATGTCGTTGAACCGCCATTTTCAAACCCGGTCTTCTCGTGAAGAACGAATCTCTCCGACTGCGCCTACGTGCTTGGCGGTCTGAACGCGGACCAAGCGCTCGAGCGAATCGTCGGCGTCCGCGGTGTTCTGTATTGAAAAGCCCCGTCGGTTTCCGCCCCTCCGCCGTCGAGCCGCGCTCCGCAATTTTCTTCAAATGTCATCTAATTAAGAGACGCCATCACGCAACTGAACGGCCACGACTGTGCGTAATTGTGCGCTTTAGCTTCGCGACCGCTACGCGCGCCCCACGGCAAAACAACAAACGTACGCTCTTCCCCCACCCCTCCCCCCAACCCCCCACCACGTCAACTAATAACACTATATTCAATGGTGGCGGTTCATCAAACTTTTTACTCTCTTATGATATTGTGATGCAGGAAAGAGTTGAAAAGGTAAATATCTTCAGATAAATTCTATGGGAAGAATCGTATTCGTCTTAAATTTTAAAAAAAAGTGTATTTAAGGTAGTACTAATGTACGTAGAATTAAATCACTAAAATACCTGTAATTGGCATAAAAAACAGGGTAACATATATTTAATGCGATTTTAGCTTGAAAAACTTACCTCACCGGCCATTTAAATGAGATAGTAGCAATTATAATTGATGGTGTAAAACATTGCGTCTCATGGAGGAAACACTTTCAAAAAAAGAGCAACATTTAAATTACGAGAGTGATGAAGAATTTTCTTTCATTTTCCTTTGTAGTATTTTTACATTCCCTTTTTATCTTTTTAGATCCTGGAACATTTGAGAAGGATATTTATCTTTTTCCGAGATGAGATGTAAAACACACGATACGTTGCGCTCATCCGCCATGTTTGAACATCTTCGCCTGTACTTCAAACGTGTAGAGCGAGTTCCCAAATATCGTTTGCTCTATACTTTTAACTGATTCAAATTAAATTATGTTTTTTTTTTTTTCTCATTATTATTCATATTGTGTTTTAATATAATAAGAATAAAAATAAAAGAAATGATTTACATCTCAGTGATAAAAGATTTCAAAAATAATTGTACATCTTATACAGGTTCTCTAGACTTTTGTCTAGGGGCGCGTTTATTGAAACAAGAAATCGTGAATTTAGTGTTATTTCAATTCTTGTGATTTATAAACACAATACTCAAAATAATCTATAGTTCGATAATAATTCGTATAATTTCGTAAAATAAATTTTTTTGTGTTAAATTACAAACATGTTGATATTCTATGAGTATTATAACACGTAGCTAACTTTTTATCTTATCTAGAAATTTTTGCTGATATTTTTCAATTCGTCTCTGCCTCAGATCCCTTGATCGGAATTGATGGGATGGTCCCTTACTTGCTTCCAGAGAGTAAATTATATTATTGTCCTCCACGTGGTCAAACGCAGTTTGTAACTGCTCTTTAGACAATAAACTTATATTTATTCACTTATATATAGTTGACTAACTTGGAGTGCTGCTCCCATGTCACTTTCTACCATGTATAGCAATCAGTCGAAGGAACTTTCTGATGAAAAAATTGTGCCCGAGAAGAGAATTCCTATCGCTTTATACGATTTTGTAAATGAAATGTCGAAGGATAACAACACATAATAGCATCTAAAGTACCATTAAAGCAGAATTGAAAGTCTTTTTACCTCTATCATCTTCCCAGATAATGCTGGTCTTTTATTTTCGTTTCTAGTTGACAAAACCATAAATTATCAAACAAATTTCAACAATTTGAATATTTGTCTGAAAACAATGAATATTTAAAAATTTAAATATTTGACTGTCTCTAACTTATTTTACGAGATAAAACGTTTTGTACCATTTTTATACATAATTCGAATTGGATGATTCGTTCCACCCTTCTTCCTTCACGTAGTTCTGCCAACATTCATTCAAATCTTATTTGAACAAATGGATGCAACAATTTATACCAATTTCTATTTACGCTTTTAAAATACTCCTCGCCGTCATTAAAACAATTACTATCTTTAATATTTGGATGAAATAGATTGAGTCCTATGAGAAAAAAATATAATTCCGAAAAAAAAATCTTTCCGAATTTTTGAAATGTATGACTCTTTGTAAACTGTAATCTTAAACCTACATTAATAATTTCGGCCAAAATTTACAGATCAAGCCCTCTGCCCGTCATTGTTGGCTTATCAATAACTGCCGGTTCTACGAATCAACTGATGTAGGCGGCAGCATCCGAACTTGATCTGAACATAACCTCACTAAGATTCTTCTCACACTAGTAAAATGCACACGTGTCTACATACGAAGGAAGACGCGGCATACTCGCATTGGCTCCTCGACTTTGACGTGACCCTTAAGTTCCTCCCTCATTACTATTCTTTCTCCGCGAGTATCGTAATGTCATTTTCTGCATATATTTCTTCCGTGCACCCTACACGTGGAGAAGATATGTGATAACTTTCGGTCAGATAAAAATGGCGACGAGTCGGGAATCAAACCTCGAACACATGTTTTGATCGCAGGGGTGTTAACCACTACACCACCTGTTTGCTTTCCACAATTGTACACCATTTCCACCCAGACCTAAACGGGTGATGTAATGGTTAGCACTCCTGCGATCAAAGCAGGTGTCCCGGGTTCGATTCTCAGCTCGTCGTTATTTTCGTCTGACCAAGATTAATCATATGTCATTGTCTGTCGTCTTCTTTCACCCAGCAGCACCAATGCAGTGCTCTCTCATTTCAGCATCTACTGGAAACGACGGAGATGCAGTTTACGATGAAGGGCAAGCACTACGCTCTCTTATTACGACGAAATTACTCCGCTCTGTGGAGGACTGTTTGTGATGTTCGAGAACATTCCGATTCGTGTAAGAGGTCGTTTCCTCTCAGCAGAATATCGTTGCACTGCAATTTTTGTGCCATTACGCGTCGTGATTTAGCCGTGACGTTGTTCAAGGCGGATAGTGAGTACGCGGGAAACGCACTGAGCTTTGGAGATGTCAAATTATGTTCATTTTTAGGAATCACTGCGTGCAGAGGCAATAGTTGGACTCTCATTCGCTCCAGATGTCGTGTCGTATATTTGCAAACAGAACTACAGCTCATGATATATCGTCCTGTAGCACAATAGTTGAGAACCCGGCACTTTTGGTCGTTTAGTTTGTTAAGCTCATCTCTCATTTAGCCTAAAATATCTACCGACAGCGGTGGTCCACTGGTATCGTTTTCGCTTCCCCGATCGCGCTGAGTGGGAGAGCGTGGGTTCAAACCCTGCTCGGCCAAACAAGGTGAGGTTTTCAGCTGGGGTTTCCCTCTCCGACCATACGTTCCCCGACAACCCAACATCTCTCCTTCCCAACTCCCTCTCCCAAGTCCAACAGTTAGGTGGAAAAGGAGGCCTCAAGGTCNCCCAAGTCCAACAGTTAGGTGGAAAAGGAGGCCTCAAGGTCTGAACCTCGCCACAAAAAAAAAAAGACATTAAATAGATAAATTAATGGTACCTGATTCAGTTTCCCTCCGTATATCGAAATATAGTATTTTAAACGAATAAAACGTATAAAGAGTGCCATAAAATACCATTGCTTTATTGCAGAGGTTCTTGAACTGATTTATCATCATACCTTGTATTGTAGTCCATACTTTATTTCTTTGATTTTCGCACGCATCTTTATTGAACATTCACTTTCGTAATTGTTTAGGGAATGCTGAAGGGGCCCTCAAGCCCCTCCCCCTATTCACACTTTTCTCTCATCCTGTAGTCGGGGAAAAGAAACAATAATTTAAGGAAACAATAATAAATCAAGAATATATTTATTCTTGATTTAGCCATTCAGTCGAAACATTTATTGTCAAAAAAGCAAAAGTTACAAACTGCGTATGACAACGTGGAGGACAATAAACTAATTTACTCTCCGGAAGCAAGCAAGGGACCGTTCCATCAATTCCGATCAAGAGTCCTAAGGCAGTGGCGGATTTATCATTTCAGCACACTCCTCAGATAACAATAAAAATAGTCTGACTAGAATAGTCAAAATAATTATAAAGTCATGTATTAACTAACAAGCAGTTTCATTTATGGGAATAGAAGTAACGATTACTTAAAATAAGAGTTGGAATAAGATGCACTTCGCCAAGTCTAAAATGAGTTCGCACCCAAGAAATGTAACACATACAGAGAGTGTCTTTCCAATCCGAGCGGGTCCGAACTCCCACCAGTGGCTATATACCGCCAAAGCGCTTGATCACAGAGCTGCGATGCCGCACCTTTCAGACACCTGCTGGAGTGTATGCTAATGTCACACAGTGACAAATGTCATGCGCTTCCCACTAATTCCACGGTGAGTGCGTTTCGAGAATGCGAGAGCCACATCGATCTTAAAGCATTTGACGTCACAAGTGGGAATCCGCGCGTGTGAAACATTCGAGGAGCGATGAGTGATCTAGATCCCACGTGGGGGGGAAATATCGCTCAGTGACATTATCTGGAATGCGATCGTGAGAGAATTTAATGTCCGGTTTAATGCATCCTAGATGAGTTACAGAACGAGGAATGTCCGTAGAGGGGGAGATGCTCGAATAGACGGGACTAAACTACCCCAGAATCGTTCTATTATATTTATAGCAGGCAACTTTTAAAAAATATCCTATTTCCTTCCACCTTACTTAACCAATTAACAAGAAAACGAAGTATCATTACATGGATTATTTTGTAACCTTTGGAAGTATTTTGACCAGGATTAGGATTTCCAGGTGGGTACCTGTTTTTAGGGCAAATTAAAACTCTTCGGAAAGATGCCACGGTATGAAATTTAGTCACTACTTGCGAAAATGGGCATTTTTCCAGCACCTTATTTCCTTCTTCTGGTTCTTCATCCCTTTTTCTCTCAACCGCACCCATATACTCTTCCCCCCCCCCTTTTACAGCAGTTTTTCAATAATCTCCTAGGGCGCATTTTATCATTTAGAATTGATACATGTTCCATTTATAAGTATCACAAATTTCTCTTGCTTGCTTTATCATCTCATTATTGTTGTGCTTGAATGACTAAGTTTGGAGTGGGGTTTTATGCATTAATATAAATAAAGAAGTAAGTCTGTCTGTGAGTCTTTTTTTTTTTAATAAAAATCTACAGTTTTATTCTGGGCGCAAATAAATTTGCTCTCTTAATCTTCAAAATTAGAGAAAGATCCATGTCTATGTGAGATTTCGATAAACCCCCACATCCCTCTTTTTCCACACGTAAGTGCGTGTTATTGAGGAAAATTACTGTCTTTAATATCATTCTTCCCTCAATAAGAGACTGGGGTGAAATGTGAGGAAAATTGAAAACAACAAGTGTTAGTGACGGACCCATAGTTTTTAAGCCGATGAGAAGAATAGTGAGATACTTGATGACTTATACGAGTGAGTTCAGGTTCTGCTTCGTAAAAGTCACCTTAACACCCACGAGAGGAGTCTTTGGTGGTGGTATTATCGTGAATTGTACATCCAACTAAATCATACACAAGGGTTAAACGGTAACCTAAAAAGAAGAAAGAAGTTCTTTACAGCACCGGGACTACATGAACTAGTATATAACAAAAAATTAAAACTTTTTTGTAAAAAAAATACGGTAGAATTCCAATTATCCGAACTCTAATCATCCGGATCGCAAATTACGCGAATCGATGGGGGGAAAATATTGTTGTATTTTTAATTTCTATATACTAAATTATTATTTATTTACTGTACTGTGCTAACTAACTATTGTGGAACTATTATATCATTATTTTTTTATAGTTGCATTTATTGAGCTAGGTTTTTTTTCTGAACGGTATGAAATTTCTTATGAATGACGAATAACTTGCTTGACAAATTACCCTTTTTTTTAAGAAATGAAGATATTCGGATATTTGGTTATCCGGACAGGATACGACCCCAACTGACCCAGACAATTAGAGTTCTGCTGTATTGTGCAATAAAATTTGTGCCAAATAGTATGAATATGTCATCTCATCTCCTGTGAAATAGTTTAGCATGGAGATCCATTTGATACACGAGTCTCGATTGTCGAGTGCTGAGCTCCACAGACAGACGGAGCAGCCAGCGCTTCTGGACGGTCCAATCACCTCGCAGGAGAGTGTGAAGGATGCCGCGGGAGGGCGGGGAGGGGTTATGGGCGAAGGGGACCGAAATGGTGGCCGTCGACGCCGATCGCCCGCGGGCGGTGGTTGAGGCCGCGGAGGCAGTAGTGGAGAGAGCGCCTCTCTATTCCCAGACCATGAATACCAAGCGAGCGTCTTTTAGACGGTCGTCCCTCCTATCTCCACGCTGCCAACTTCCAGTCCTCTGACTCCCCCCACCCCTCCGCCACCATCACCTCGCCCAGCTCTTATACTTGCTCCGCTCAGCGATCCATCCCCCCTCTCCCCACATATACACATCCACTGGCCAGCACAGGGCACGGCCTTTAGTGTTCTTTTTCTTCATTTGCTTCTGGTGAGTGTCCAGGGAAGGGGAGTAAGAATTCAAACTTCTTTATTATTACATTATGATGTTCATCTTGGCCAATATATTTTATATAACGGANAATATAAAGGAACGATATATTCGAGGATTGGTCATCAATAAAAGATTCGTTTTACAACGCCAACGTTTCGGCAATTTATTTTGCCTTCATCAGGGCTGTATGACATGGTGATGTAGTGAGTTGTATTCAGACGGTATGACTGGTGGTAATTGATGATGGTGTGGTTCCATATCATACAGCACTGATGAAGGCAAAATAAATTGCCGAAACGTTGGCGTTGTAAAACGAATCTTTTATTGATGACCAATCCTCGAATATATCGTTCCTTTATATTTCTTATTACAATTAAACTTTTTCTTACAAATTATGCTATCCACGTCCATTATATAATCAAAATAAATAAATAATTTAAGACCTTTTGATGGACGAATACGATTTACATTGTTGTTTTCCAGAATACGTTTCGTCGTCAGGTGTGCCAAGAGTCGAAATAACTAAAAAAAAGAAATAAATTATTTGTATTATTTTGGATGTTTAGTTGGCATTTAATTTTTTTGCGTGTCGCATAACAAAAATTCAAGAATAAACATGCGAAGTCGTCACATATTATTTCAGTTTAAAGGTAATTCATAGATAATTGGTGCAATATGGGATAAAGTTATAAAACTGGCCAAGAAAAAATAGTATTTTTTTTTAATCATAATAAATTTTTGGGTTAGTTTTTATCTTATTTATTTTCAAACCCTAGAATTGTGTGAATAAGACTGATTTGGAGAGAATTTTCATCATAAATAAAAAATTACCTTTGTTTTTGAAAGGAGCCAGCGCTGAAGATGACCCCCACGCGGTTGAAATGCAGCAATAAATCATGACGAATCATTTCATATTTGTAAATCGAGAATATTTATTTTAAAAATGGACTAATGATTCTATTTTCACACCTTATTAATTACAAACCTGTGTGAGGAAGGTAAATGCTATTAGTAACTGTGAACACAATCAATCCAATGCGAGTTCCTTTGACTGAAGCACTAGCTCTTGTTCACAGAGTAGTGTTGTGTCGTAAATCATACGTCATTTGAAAACATTTCCTCATCTCATACTCATTACAGCGGAACATTGTCTCTGTGATCTTTGAAGTCGATCAAAGGTTTTCCCAGTTGCTCAGCCCACGCAGCCCAGGAATGCTTGAAGTGACAGAATGTGGGAACTGAACCTCTCATTTCAAGAATGATCAAAGTCTCAAGTAATTCAGAAAAAAAAGAAAAGAACATTTTTATATATCCAAATGCATGGGTACAAGTCCATAGATTGTCTCCCAAATAACATTGAAAGCAACCAGAAGACTTCCTGTTGAATTGAATTTGATTTGTGAAATTGCTCCGGCAAGAAGATTTGCTCTTCCGCCGTTATACTTAAATTTAAATAAATAATGAAAAACACTTTAGTAATGGTTATTGAAAATACTATAGAATATAAAATAGTAAGATATTGTTTTTGTTCAAATATAAAATACAATTTTTTGAAGTTCTGTTATTTTCGACACCGTGGTGTGCCTGAAAATACATTTGTACTGATTTTTTTCTCATATATTTCTTCACGGTAAACATTTCTTATATTAATGTCTCACCTCTGAGTTCTATATAATTATTTTCTATTATGATATTACGAATATAATCATAAAAAATAAAAAAGAAGGAAATTGAATGTTTCATGTTATGTATTCTGTATGAATGTGTATACAGTAGAACCTGTATAAAGTGTTCACTATTAACGGGCTTCTCACTCTTCCGCCGAAAAAAATATTCCAACTACATATATAAATCCAACCATTTCCACAGTTATACGTAGATTCCTAGACTTCCATGACGTAATGAATTTGAGAAAAAACCGAACTGAAGTAAGGAAAATAACTTCAAACCGGAAAAACAAAGACTGATTACTTCATATTTCAACCCCTGAAGACGTGATATTGTGGTCACTTATGTATGTATATGTACATAATTCGTTAGATAAAAAGTGTCTCGGTTATTCGTGGTATTCATTTATCCGTGCGACCCCTTCTCCGATTACCCGGAAAATCGAGTTTTTACTGTTAAAAAACTCTGTCTATTGAATGTGGTTAACTTTGTTTCAGAACGTTTTCTATGTAGCCTGGTAACGGCACCGTTACAGAATGGCCCACGAGACCAAGATAAAATGAAATGAAATTCATAATCATTTCCGCTCGTGTCGTGTCCCTTCTTTTGTGACCTTCCGTGTATGATCGAAGTCGGAATAAGGGATTTCCCTTATGCAGAAGAGGCACTGCATTTGAATGTAGCGAGTCATGATATGGCAGGATCTCGGAAATTGGGTAATAAATGCCTAAGATGACCAATAACAATTCTGTATATGTGGCTATCCGTAATACCTAAGGGATCTAAATTGGTTTATATCAATTTGATACACAAATAACACATTTTATTTCCATAATCACACTATGGTCAACGACTCAAAGTTTAAACAAGACATTGTCATCATAAATATTTTATGAGATAATTTAATATTTTTAGGAATATAACAGCTTTTATCCCTACATTTTAAATAGGGCCTAGTTCACGGAGAGCAAATTAGTTTATTGCCGTCCACGTGGTCACACGCAGTTTGCAACTGTTCGGATTTTTTTTTTTTTTGACAATAAAAACATTAATTTAATAGTTTGAAATTGCTCCACACATAGACTGCTGAAGGGAAGCAAGCGAAAAGTTGAGACTAACATCTAACAAGTTCGGTTTCATTCTTATGGGACAGAGTTTACGGTAAAATCAAATGAAATGATAGGGGATTTTCCTGATTTCTAATACACTGGTAACCCACTCCGGTTTTCCTCGGGTATCTTTGTTATGTTGCACTTTAACTTTTCTTCGCACTTTTTAGAATAATCGAAAAGGAGGAGTAGAAGATGTTTGCTTCACGTGAAGCACCCCACTCTACCGGTCGAGTAGAGTGCGCCAGTCGAGTACTTGCCTGGTCCACACGACGGTGGCTGCTTCTAAAAGTAATACGTTTTTAAAATCTAAACTATTTGTTCAAATTTTAGAATTTAAAGGCACTCTTCATATTTATTAAATACACAAAAGCATTCAATTGGATTAGGATTTTTTTTCTCCCCCTACATGAATTACTCTCTTTAGTTGAAGTATTTTTACACGTCTAACTTCAATAACATTTTTCGATAATTAGGTTAACCTTTGTAGATAGACATATGCTGTCTCGGACTTCTTTTTATAGAACTTTTAGGCGAACAATATTGCCATTCATTGTTCTCAACTACCTCTAACCATTTAAGCAGCGTAACATGACTGATTTCCCCCCGGCTTCATTGTCTCTTTTAGTTATTGCCTATTACTTGTGATACCGAAGTTAATAAAATATATACGCTAACCTTGCCAGAGAACATATCTATGAAATAAAAAAAACACGTGAATCGGATGAATGGTTTAGGAGTGCATAAAGAACATACAAGCAAACAAACATTCATTTTACTTTCTCATATACGTAGTACATAGAAAGTTTTGTAGTCGTGAAAAAATTCGAAAGCGAGATTTCGACGGATATATCTGTATTCGTCATCCCTGATTCAGAAAAAGTTGATTTTGGCATAACGTCCGACCCTCTGTCTGCCTGTCTCTGCGCAACGATTCTGAGGAAACAGATGATTATATTTCATTCGCATTTCGTATCCAAGGGAGAATTTACTTG
The DNA here is from genome assembly GCA_002313205.1 of Laupala kohalensis. Taxonomy (NCBI): domain Eukaryota; kingdom Metazoa; phylum Arthropoda; class Insecta; order Orthoptera; family Trigonidiidae; genus Laupala; species Laupala kohalensis. The sequence goes on along the minus strand of NNCF01128324.1, from coordinate 284,259 downwards.
TTGTCGATGCACGTGCTCTATTTCTTTTTTTACTTTAAAACAAAGAATACTTTACATGTAGGTCAAAGTACTCTTTTGAATGTTTCTCAAAAACACCTCCAACGATTTTGCTTAAATTTTCTGTACGTAAGGTACAATTAGCATGCATTACATCCGCAGTAGCGGTATTTCGCTTGATAGTTTGGTATAGACGCAGTTAAATAATTTATATCTGCTACACTTACACATTAGTTTACGGTTTCAAGACGATTGAAAAATATTTAGCAGTATAAATGGACCAAGCAGACGTAGGATTCACTTTTCGTAAACTGAAATGAAAGATGTGATAAAGAGGACAGCAAATACGAAAATACTGCAGATACGAAAATACATCAATTTCTGTCTACAACGAAATTACATTTACATAACACTTTTACGATATTTTTGTCACTCTATGCTGCAGATGGAGAAACGTATATGAGAAAGTATGTGCAATGGTTTTGCACCATTAGTTTATATATAAGAAGACATAGGTCCCCTCCGTGGCTATGGTGTCTGCGTGATCGCTCGTCACCAAGTCATCCCGTTCAATTCCCAGGTGGGGCATGATAAAATTTGTAGCTTTTCATTTCCATGTCTCAGTTTAAATAGCTGTGATGTATGAAACTCTGCGACTAACAACCGCAGTTGTAATACTCGGATACAGCAATCTGGATTCTATTTAGACGCTGTTCATCCTATCTCGGTAAAATTCACGATGTGTCTAGTGAGTAAACTGTCACAAAAACTGAGTCTTACTGGCTCTCGTCATTCGTGGTCCTTAGCTGGCCGAAACGAGATATATACATACATAAACACATAAGAAGACAGACGACATAGAGAAATCAGTTCCGATGCAGCATCTGTAGTACGAACCGCGTGTCCGTATTGGTTACAAGGACTGCCGACGGACATCGTGAATAGCAAGTCGGAACAATCATGCAAACGAAACGCGTTGGGACACGCCGTGACGCGGAGACATCTGTCACAGTTTCCAGTCACGTAGTACCTTCACCAGCGGCACAAGGTCTTCGCATTCCTGTAGAGTCAAAGGGAAACACGGAGTACTCCCTTCCTGGAAGACAGATTCGCCTCAAAGGAATCCTTGCGTCCTTGTTCTCCCGTAACGACTTACTTCTGTTACGATAAAGGCAAGTGTACGACATCGGCAAATCAGTGAATAATTCTCCTTCAGAAAGAGTTTTCCAAACAACTATAAACCCTGAGGATATCTATTTGGGATACCAAAAAATATATATATATCACTAGTTAATGACACGGTGTTGCCTGGGATTGTTCTTAGACTAATCTTCTTTTACTCAGGAAGAAATAAAATCTATGTATATTGTAAGATAAAAATACTTGTACTTACTGGTTTTTAAAAACATATAAAAGTATCCTAAATTTTCAAATTCATACAAAACTTGAGTGTATACACTACACCGTCTCGCGGGAGCAGTACCAGTCAAACTTAGACTTCCGAGGCACGCCACGACTGCACCATTTTATTAAAATTTTTGTAAAATCTAAACTATCCTTGGTAGAAATTTCAAGTCGTAAAGACGTCGATTCAACGTCGGAGAATTGGGTCATCGTATAAAAACATCGTATAAAAACGCTTATTCGACGACGATTCGACCACGAAAAAAAAAAAAATATTTCGGCGTAGTCAACTCATCTGTAGACGACTTCCTTGATGTTGGATTATCATTTTTATTACAACTTTTATGGATATTATCCATCATACTAACTGGTTAAATCATATTCTGTAACTTGTAACACACATTCCTATAAGAACGTAATTTTACAACCTCCGACTTCAGACGCCAGGTAGCAAACAGACAGACACATTTTCGCATTACGTATTTGCTTATTAATATGGATTTTAGATAGCTTTAGGTCACAAGGCGTGTTTTTCTACATAACCATGATTTGACGGGGAGAGATGTTGGGTTGCTGGGGAACTTAAGGTACAGAATCAACCTTATTCGAATTAGTTGGGGATCGAACCCTCACTCTGGTTATCAGCAGTATAGAGGGAGCGAAGACTACACCAGTCATAAAATAGGGATCAAAAACAAAACAGCTGGAATTAAGAGTAGTTTAAAGTGTATTGTTGGAGAAATGGAATCCCAATTTTGGAATCTAGAAAGTATATAAGTTGGCTGAATCGATTAAGTGAAGGGTTCTTGTAAGAAATTTCTTGTGGTTCCATTGAATGAAATGAATGTGGAACGTGAGTGTATTACGTCGTCTCGTTCGTTTCGCTCATAAAATGGCTTTTAGACAAAAAGGGTAAATGACTTCAAACGAAGGGATGCATGGATACAAAAGGAAAATTCGATTTTCTCTCAAGATTTGTAGCAGAAATAGGGACGACAAGGGATGCATTAAAAGGACCTGGAAACCAGTAGTAGAAGCGAGGTGTGACGTCACGGTGAGTTTTCCGGCGCCATCGGAGGAGGTTGGAGTCAATTTACTAGAGAAGTGAGATTTTGGTGTAGATCTGAATCGTTAAGAAACGTGAAGTTCATAAGATGGTCCAAATGAGGTGATATTGTTGTGGAGACATTGTTGTGTTTGACAATGTGAAAAAGAAGATATTCTTAGTGGCTTTTCTCCTATTGGACAATTACGAAGATAGTATAGTGTTTAAAAAATCATAAGAATTGAAATAACACTAAATCCACGATTTATTGTTACCAGAAGTGCTGCAGAAGAAACAAATATATGCGCATCCGTTCTTAAAGAAGTTATCAGCCATCGATTACAGCGAACCCTCCACACAAACATATCCGTCGTCGGGACAAAAGGACAAAGTACAAAAGAGGTGAAGGGTGAGACGAACAGAGTTTGACGAACTTGGTGTTCTGGCGCACCTTGCTCTGCTCTTCGTCGTGGGAAACGCGCAGGTGTCGCAGTCTGTGGGCGGGTGGAGGAAACGCCTCTCCGGAATTAGGAGTCACCTCAGAGCGCGTGTTTAACGGCGTTTCAAAGCCTTTTGATTAAAGGGTGCGCCTCGCAAGTCTCGCAAGCGAAGGGAGTTCACGCTGCGCAGTCTTTTGCTTCGATGGTGATTTGTGTGGACGTGTTTTCACAAAGGCTTTACGTATTTCATATCATCTTTTAACAGATTAAACGGATTTTTTGCATAGCGTACCTGCGTATACTCAAAAGTTAGTCATACCTGACCCGGGTTTTTCTCCGGTTTTCCTCCAGGTAGAGGCGGATTTTCCATAGGCGGGAATTTATTAATATTTCTGTAATTATTAATCTTCAATTTTCACTACACATTGTATGTACGATTCATTTTGGAATAATAAATTGATAACAACGTATTTAATTAATTTTTTTAATTAAATCTGCCCCTGCCCTTGATCTGAATGGATGGGATGGCCCCTTGCGTATTTCCGAAGAGTAACTTAGTTTATTATGCCTCATGTGATGATATGCAGTTTGCAACTGCTTTCTTGACAATAAAGTTCATTTATTTATAGCGTAATACGTTCCAACGACTCTGTTTGTGTATGATATAGTGGTAAGCGAGTGAGAGAGGATATGACGGATTCTGGTCTGAATTTGAAGTTACGTTGATATCTAAGATTTGTTGGTTGCGTGTGCCGTATGAGCACGTGCTGGTGTACTCGCAGTTTAGTTTACTTGTGTACGATTGGGCAGAAGTAGTTTGTTTGGGTATTCAAGTTTTAGTAGGATTTGAGTCGAAGGTACGCTACACAAAATGCATCGATTACACTAGCTCTTTCCTCGTGCGTTCCGCGGTTAGAATCGTCAAAGTATACGCTAAGAAGCGAAAACTAATAATTTTAATGTTGTAAACCTGATTTGGCAGTGTTAACCTTAAAATTTGTACTATATAACATAAGAAATTCAAGTATTAGATATATTACATAGTACATATCTAGTTCACTGACTACCGTTATGACAGATTTTAACGAGTAAAATATTATCTTTAGTTTTTCCTTGAGGCTTTGCATATGGAGTTCCCCAGGCATCGGTTTTGGGACCGACCTATTTCTATTATAGTTTTTTAACGTAAACATTTCATTTATAATTCCTTATTAATTGAATTGTTTTTTTTATTCTGCGACTAAAATTAATGATTTTAATTCCAGGTCATGAATTAACTTTGTGAACAATTTTATGAAATTTATGTTCATCACACATTATACAAAAGTTGGTGAACATGGCGCATTGGAAAAACGCATATATGGGAACAACGCACGTATAAGATATACGAAAAACTTATATGTGGGAAAAACGCACATATGGGATATGCGAAAAACGCTAATATGGAAAAAACGCACATATGATTAGGGGATTTGAAGTGAAGAATTGCTATTTACCTTGACCCTAATAAGAAAAGAAACCGTCAATAACTTCATTCTGGAGAGAGAGGAAATAGAAAAAGAGTTTTGATTAATCAATAAGATTAAACGACAAATATCAAGATTCTTATTATCAAATAGGGATTAATCAACAGACTATACATAAAAAATTCAAGGTCTATTTAAGAAAGAAGAAAATCAATAAATTTTTATTACGTAAAATGGTAGGGAAACCAGTGAAATCGATATGAACACACAGTACAGAAAGAGAGAGAGAGACCATTGTTAGCAATGATCGTGAGGTGTCGGGGTAAAAAAACCGAGGTGGGAATGACATCGCAAAAGCGTTACTGAGAGAGTGTGGTGTCGGGGTGGGGAGGAGTATGGAGCGCTGGCGAACGTGCGAGGGGTTAGCAAGCGACCACTCAGCGAAGCGTGCTGTGACGTAATGAATGACAGGAAAACGATTAACAATTTTATTTAACATCCACCCGCCGCCATTCAAAATGGCACAGGATTCAGGAGCAGCGTTCGCTTTCCAGAGGGAAGTCGAAGCGATGCGACAGACTCACAACGACCGAGACTCGGCTACTGGCGCGTGTTCTCACCAAAAAAATAATATAGGGTGCTCTCTCTCTTTTTTTTTTTTTTTTTGAAAGCTACCCTCCTCCACGCTTTGCCGGTGAGAATGTAGTTTTTGCTGGAAATAAGGAAAAACACCCGACTTGACTACTTTTAGAAATGGTATTTTAATTTTCTAATTTAGCGTGAAAAAAAGAAGTAAGCCATATTTTGTCGTTGAGAAGTCCCAAATTGTTATATTTATGTGAACAAGCAGGTCTGAGTACTTGACATTCGAGTGTCATTTTTTACGGGTTTTTTTACTTTTAATTTTTTAAATCCACGATTCATCTTCAAAAGACATATTTTCTCGACATTAATAAAATATCGTTTATTTGTTAATCGGAGTCAGCGTGGCTCTGAGGGTAGAGCGCTGATTTGCTGGCTGGATGGCCGGGGCTCGATCCTAGGTGGACTGGGGATTTATCATCACACCTCAACATCCAGACTTACTCAGCTTGTGTTAAATGTGTACCTTACTAAGATCTACCCTCCGCGAACCACTTGGTCCTGTTGTGGGATAGTTTGATATGAATAAATTAATCGAACAAATGAGCTATTTTATTGCTTATTTGTTTTTCATGCAATTGCCACGTTTACTCCATGAGCTTGTTGGGTTTCACCCCCAGACGTTCTTTGAATCTTCGTCCCATGCAGGATCCAAAAGTGGATATCTTCTTTACATCGATAACTGGGTGTTGTTGTTTGCGTAAAATTGTGATTGCGCTCACCGTTGACTCAATAGATAGAGGATGAGCTAATTTTTATTGCAGTGTCAGTGCATTAAACGTCCTAAAATGTCTAATAAAGGAACGTGCTTGCCGTTGTTCTATACGAACTTTTACGCTTACCTGAACACGCTGTCAGATATAACCTCACTTCAGGTCTAAACTTAACTCGAACGTATTACGCGAACAGCGCTGCCACCAATTATTCATATCTGAAAGCTCTGTCTTAAACGTTTAAATACAGTTATTATAAATATTACAATGTTATGTATCAAAAGAAGTGTGATTGCACACATCTTTTAATCATGGGAAATACGCTGAGGTAATTTTTAATACACTATGGATGTATTAAAAACCTTACAAATGCACAACGAAATGAGGTGCTCGTCATTTTATTAAAATGATAATGTAGTTTTTACGCGACAGTTACTCCGAATTTAGCTGTCGTTGTAAGCAACAAGCATTGTATCGATCTTTAACTTAAGACACTATTGGTCATGAATTCTTAAACTCTATTAGAGTTTCATAATTTATTCTTAAATATCCGAAAACCACAGCTAATTTACCTTTGTTTTTTTTCTTTTCTCCTGAAAACTTATCGTATTCGAAGATAGGGCTTTCTTTGTTAATAGGATTAGAAGTGGAGGAATACTTCTTCGAGAGAATTTGGAAAATTTATTTTAAAAATTCTGAATCTGGTGAGTACTTTATTCGCTGTACAAAATTCAAATTAAATTATTTGTAAACTTTACTACCAGATAATGTGGTATTTGAAGATTTTGCGCGGACTAACAGGTGACTGAGATTATTCGATTTTTATATGGTGATGACTGTGACCGTTCGAAAACCGCATACTTGTAACACATGTGGGTGTTTAAATGAAAGCATTCCCTATACTTCCTTGTAAGACGGGAGCGAATATTCCACCCCTACGCTATTGTTACAGTAACGTAAACCGTATATCAATCACTGAGTAAACCCAATTTTTTTTAGATCAGTCACCCTGCCTTCGCTCTATGCGTGTGAATATCAATGGAGTATCGTTGAACTTCACAATTCCCACCATAAAACACCAGGCGAGGAAAATTAAATTTATATTCATAGCGTTTTATCCAGTGGTGTATTCAAATCAATGGCCCTTGAGCAACTCCGCTACTTTGCAAATTAGCTACGCTCAACACAAAACCGAGTTAACGCCCATGACGCTATAAAAGAGCGCATCATGAAATCCGCTTAAGCGAAGGGGATCCAAGGAAAGATCTTTTATGTGAAGAGGAGACGCAAATCCCATTTTGCTGTTTTCAGCACTTGCGTTAAAACTTGCCACTTACGCCTTGCAGCTTCTTCCCTCCAAACTTTACTCCAGGTTATATATGCTAGTGAAATCCACAATGGGACGCAAAATGTTCAACAAAGTGTTTCCTGGGAGAACTATAACAATTAGTTATTGTATTGTTATTTAGATTTGCTTGGGTATGCAACAGAATATTCAACAATATTACACCAACGACCCCTAACATTGTCCATGCTTTGTCAATAATTTATTATACTTTTTCCGTTTTTGAAAAACCAGGAATATTTCGCTACAGCATCCCTGGAGTAGCAGCATACACACAGATATAATCGAAATAATCATTTTATTACCAAAAATCAATTAAAGGAGTCGTTTAAAAACAGGGAAGATAATCACCTAATTTACTTTGGTAAATGTTAATAATGGGTGAAGCATTTTAATTTTTTGAGTTCAGCAAGGTAGTTTAAAATATTTTTCAAAATTTATGTAGAATCATTACTTTTGATTTCGTTCAACATACTAAATTAAAATTATATTAAATTAAAAATAAGTAATTTTATTTTTAGGAATATAATTGTTTATTTCTTTAGAAATTTTTTCCAACTTCATAGTTTCAGTTACGTTTTCACCATTTAAAGGCGTATATTTTCAATTTAATACAATTGTATTTACAATTTTTTCCCAACGTTAAATTAGGGCCATGTTGTCCCGTATTTATGAAATGTATTGTAAGCACCTCATGATGACACGAACAATTATCGAAACGTAAGAAAATTGTATAAACAAATGTACGAAGTTGACAATATGTCTTTAAGTAATCGACTAATTATTGAAAATATAATAGACGTAATTACTCTAACGTTTGCAAGTTAACGTTATATTCTGTGTGTCGTTTTCGTAAATAGTTTTTTTTTACATTCACTGGTATACAAATAATAATAAACTTTTTTGTCAAAAATGTAGTACAATGATCACGTTGAGGACAGTAAACTAGTTTACTCTCCAGTAGGAATCAAGGGACCATCCCATCAATTCCGATCAAGGGCTCTAAGGCAGGGGTGGATTTAACATTTAAACACACTCCTAACAATAAAAATAGTATTTTTTGAAATTATATATTTATTCGGTAGTTTTGGAATTTATAAAACAGTGCTTGTAGTTTGTTATTATGTTTAAAATTTAATTTCGAATATGTTTGCGTTCTATTCAGACGCCTGGCATACCTAACGGCAATCCACGTCAAACGCTGGAGGCCCTCAAGGTACAGTTCTCGCTGCGCTACAAATCACGCGTACGCGGGCGTCGCGTCGCGTCTCGTCGCGTCCGTCGTGTGTGGCGGCGGGGCGTTGAGAGCTTCCGCGCCTCACGCGCGTCGTGTCGCCTCGCGTCGCAAAGCGCTTCGCTCGATGCTCTACCGCTATCTTGCATTTCCTGCGCGTAAATCATCCTTCCGAGGGGTGCTTGAGGGTTGGAGCGGGAGGAAGGAAGGAAAGGGAGAAGAGTTGGCAAAAATGGTGACGAGGAAGGGGTGCACTCTCGGACGACAAGAAGGGGTGCAGGGGAACGGAAGAGGGTGGGTTGAGCTCTTAGAATGAAAGATGGATCTTCGTTGGATCTATCTTTGGTTTCGGAAGTATGGATGACAACATGTATTTTATAATAAATACTAGTATGACTTGAGCACTAGTTCAGATATGTTTCACCTCAAGATGACGCCTCTGGTGGCTCAGGTGGTAGCGTTCGTACCAAGTATGATTGAGTCTCTTCTTTTATAGATATACTAGCTGACCCAACAGACGATGTCCTGTGTAACATTTCAATAAATTTGTTTGTGATCGTTTTGTGAATATGTGAAAAGCTATTTTAAATGTGTAAACCAAGTAAAAATGAGAAGAAGAAGAAAACATATTTCTGAGTGGTCATTGAATCTAGTAACGATTGTGACCATGGATACTCAATTTGAGGAGGAGTACATTAAAAAGTTCGCCATTGGGAACTTTTACATGCGAGATGAATTCTATCGGCAGTACACTGTTGAAATGCTGGAAATGTGTGATGTGTCTGGAATATGATCGACTTGGAACCATGCGGGACAATATGTCGTTCCTATCGTCAGTTATGATTTGAGAGTGCAAACGAAAATGATGATTTTGGCAGTTTCTCCGAATTTTCCGACTTTCCTCTGTAATTGTCCCTAATTTTTTTTCCTGAAAACTTTTCCAGGACCATAACAAACAGAAAAAAAATAGAATTACGCATAACCATCGTTTGAATCGTGAGTCTTGAGTTCACATAAAAATCCCAAACAAAAAAGCACTTTCAGTTTTTCCCGAACTTCCCAATTTTCCGGGCGACTTTTTCAATTTTTCTGTTCCCAAAATGTTGACATTCTATTAGTATTATATCTCGCAGCTAACTTTTTATCTTATCTAGGAATTTTTGCTGAATTTTTTGAATCCGCCTCTGCCTTAGGGCCCTTGATCGGAATTGATGGGATGGTCCCTTGCTTGCTTCCGGAGAGTAAATTAGTTTTTTTTTCCCTCCACGTGGTCATACGCAGTTTGTACTGTTTTTTGACAATAAATTTATTTATTTATTTATTTATTTATTCTGACTATTACGAACATTAAAAAATAAGAATTAGCTAATTCGGTCCGGCCGTTCTCAAGTGATGCGCTACCAACGAACAGCATTTAATTTTTATTTACGTAGAAGATATAAGACACTAGTATGACTTGATCACCAGCTCAGATATGTTTTACCTGAAGATGGTTCAAAATTTGTACGTACCGACACGTGTATATGTTTCAATGTTTTAATATTTTAATGTGTTTCGTGTGTTTTTAAAGATTTGTGTTTACTTGTGACATATTTTAATAAAAACTGTTGTCTGCTTAATCTGGTTGAATACAAGTATTAATATCTAACTTGCAGACGAGATGGAGAATTTATAACATGTTACGTCTGAAATTTTGTTACGTCTGAAAATAAAGTAGAAAAATTAAAATTATGAAACATAGTAATGAACTAAAACAAAATTATTTTTTGCGAAATTATCGATAGAGTTTGTTCCCTGTTTGAAGAAACTTTAACTAGAAAATAGATATTATAATCATTATTCACGAGACAGTGTAGTGGATAGTGACCACGAGGAAAAATTCAATGCATCTCGTATTACATTAAGCTTACGTTTCGTCCCGTGTGTTGGATACTCAATGACATCTCAATTCAATATAATACTAATACAAAACGTAATATGTTATGAACTGTTAAAAAAATGGAGAAGTGTAATCTGATGATTTTTTATATTAATATGACGATTCAACATTGTACCAGATTTAATTTATTTTATATCTCTTAAACATTTTATTACAACAGGCATGTTCTACACTTTGCCATTTTTATCAGTTGATAACATATTAAATTTTGAATATATTGAATTGTGATGTAATATTTTTTTGTAGCTTTGATAAGGTCTCAACACTTGGGACGTAATACATGTATTGAAACAGTTTCGAAATTTGTTATTTTATCTCATAGACGTTAACCATTACATTGTATTATATTAATGAGGAAATACGAGACAACTTCCAACAACTATTATTATTCACAATTTTACTTTTGTAAAACCAAAATAATTAAGAAATATGCTAATTACTATATATTACATACATAATTGTTTGTTTGTTTTTCACTTATCGAAGAATGTTAACTTGTTCTTGAAGAGCGCATGGTGTGTCTTACATTACGAAATTTTTGCATGGGTTAGTAATGGGAGTGTAATGAAATAGGATGAGCAGTCGTTAATAAAAGTTCTGTTTCTTCCCACCAGTATATTTTTCAGCGATCGATGTGACTTGGAGTGACGTGGTAGCGACCCCAGAGCAGCTATTAGCAAGCCTAATTCATACTCTGAGTCAATTGGCGCGCACGCTTTTTACTCCTTGAATGGTGGCAGCACTTGTCTCGCCACGTGACTGTGGTCGGATAATTTAACTGTAGCCACCTCAACGCGCCTCCCTGTCAGTACTTCCCCTGCGAGTCCCTCCCTCCTCGCGATGCCATTCACTACCAACACCGCCTCCATTGACCCTATTGCCACCATTGAAACTGTCGGCGATGAAATAAATAATGGAAGACTTGCGACCTTTTATGGACGAAAAATATGTACATTAAAATGTAAGTCTTTCATTATTTATTTAATTAGATTATATAATAGACGTTATTTGTAGTAGCACTATCTACGATTTTTATTGAATCTACTTATCATCCGCTGCCACCAGGTACGGGTATTTTGACCAGAATCGAAGACAATGTTGCTTCATCTGCTTTGAATCCGAATTCTTCGTAACATCTCCTACGTCACCATCNCACCCCCGTTGCCTTTTTTTCCAGCGGCCGTCAAAAGGGTGCGCACCCCGAGGGGAAGTTCGCCTCGCCCGTCCCCTATAATTTTATCCCTGCATCCCCCACTCGAAAACGCGCTGTAAATGCAGTCAACACTGGATGGTTCCTTGTATATCCGCCCTAACAACCATTAATTTAGCAAATGAAGAGCGTTTGCCTACTTCCAGGTCTCGGTTACAATACGCCTCTACTCCCTCTCCAAACCCCTCACCCCTCCACCATTGGCTTCGGCGACTGAATGGAGGAGATCGGCGCCGGCGGTCGTCGATCGTCATGTTCTTTGCCGCGGTGCTCTCAGACGCGCGTCCACAAAAGGCACGCGCTTTTGTTTGTGGAGAGCGAAAAAAAAAGAAAGAAAGAATAAAAAAGGAAAGGGTTACTGGAGCCGTTTGCGACTGGACGACCAGTAACCAAATGTCGAGGTCGCTGGTCACGTGTCTAATGGGGGAGAATTACATTCGAGGAAACTCATCGAGTTGCCCTTGTGAATAACGAGAAATATTCATGTACATTAATAATTAATGGGATAAAAGAAATTCATAGCTATGTCACGCGCTGAAGAGTTAAAGGGAGCGTGGTTAAATAATATGATAAATTCAAAATGTCTCTTATTCAATAGTATTAAAATAAAAATTTGAAATGTTCATACTTCGAGAACAAATTTCGTATTTAGAATTTGAAATATACTTTCTTTGAATAATATTTGTTACTTATTTCAATAGAAATATTACACGCTTTAGATATAATGTATTGTTAATCTATTTTATAAAGCTTTATATTATTTTGTAAAAATGATGTAAACATTTAATATCGTCTATATGATTATTTAATTATCAATTTAATTTTATATATTCATCAGATGGTATTTAAAAATAATAAAATTATTATCAATTAGATTTTAATAATTTTATTCTTGTTGACGTGTTCTAACTTTTAAATTATAAAGCTTGGGGGTGTGGCCCAGATTTTGGCATTGAGGAGAGTTATGCAAATACAAACATTTGGATTCTAAATTACTGAATGTTATGAAGAAAATTACGTGTAAAATAATTTTCATTAAGTGGAACTACAATATAAAAGAGAAATTTAAATTTTCAAAAGGGGTTAATTCAGAGCCTGAAATGAAAAGTATATATGATTGAGGGGAAAATGTGAAGAAATGTTATTTCGATAAGTTGAAAAAAAATATTTAAAAATAAGTATTAAATTATCATTGTGCAAGTTCTTTGTTTTGTTGATCGAGAGTGGTTTTATTCACAGTTAAATAAATAAACAAACTTTGTTGTCAAAAAAGCCATTGCAAACCGAGTGGGAGATAATAAACTAAGTTACTCTCCGGAAACAAGCAAGGGACCATCCCATTAACGGCCCAAGGATAGTATCGGATTTAATATTTATAAAAAAATTATTTAATAAATACGTAGTCATCCATTTATTATTCCAAAAATTCAAGAACAAAAATTAAAACCTAACGCGAGTGAAGTCGTGGGAACTCGGCAAGTAGGGTACACTGGAATCTCCACATGGAATATCATTTTCCAATTTAATGACGTTGGATATTTAGGTTGAATAAACAGTATGTGTCACCTCTAGGGAGAGAAATATATAGATGTGTCTAATGGAAGACGGAAAGAGGTAATTGGTGGGAGATGATCTTTCCTTCAAATAATTAAACTTTATTGTCAAGAAAGCAGTCGCAAACTGCATATGACCATGTGGGGGATAATAAACTAAGTTAAACCGTAATTGTTATAACTAACTAGAATGTAGTTTTGTGATTATTCAATCAACAAATAGTCTAAAATCTGATCTAGTTATCTACTGCAGTGGTTTTACCAGGTTGATCAACTTCATTACGATATGGTTTTTCAGAGTCCTGTTTTTCTCGACATCTTGCAAGCTGGTCTTGTTCTTGCTACTTCAGCCTTGGTCTTGCATTTTCTGCAAGACCAATATGCGAATCAGAAGTCACGACTTAAACTCGATGGTTAGAACTGAAACCCAATCGATCGCAACGTCAGCCAAGAGCCCTTGAATCTGGAGTCAAACAGCCCCCTCCGCCCGCAAAAGGGTCCGGCACGCGCGTGAGAGAGACTCCATCCCTGGAACAGTTTCCAGTGGCGGAAGGGTCCTCGTGCGAAACCCTTGGGTTCGTAATAGAGCTAGCCCTTTGTTGTCAGCTGATTGCGTTTTCCATTCGAGTGCACAGTTCGCATGAAAGGTTTACGACCGTTTCCCAGCTCAGTCGATGTTCGTTAACTCATACGGCACACGTTGCGACTTCGTTCTTGCTCCCTCCATCAAGTCCAAGTGCGCGAAACAGCTCTGCTGATTTCACGTCACAGTGAAATATGACGATGTGCGTGCGACGTCTCCTCTCCGAAGGACAATTATTGCCAACTTAACACTCACTCAACATACTTGCAATTTACTTCGCTTTATCCTCTTCTTCCAGTATATAAAACAATTGCTGTCTAATGTCAAAGCTAAAATTATTTTTTTAATATAAACCTTAAATATCTATAAATAAAAATCTCGTTCGATTGTATTGAAGGACGTTAAGTAGAAACTTATATTAGACGTCCGAATCACGTTGTGGTACCCCTGGCCATAATTCCATGTTTCCAGTAGTCTTATATATACACCCATGGGTGGGTATTTCCGGCTCGTCAACGGTAAGGTCATTAGAGCCTTCTGGGTGGGTATAGATGGGTATATATATTATATACTCATATCTACATATAAACCTCGTTTGATTATATTATAGATAGACTATTCGTAAATTTTGCTATAGCGCTTGTGAAAATAACGAAGTTAACTTAAAAACTTTAGAAATATTTGTATCAGGCGTCCCTATCAAGTTGTGGTACCCGTCGCCACATTTTATGGTCAGTTTCTGTCTATAATCCAATGTTATAATATTAGAAGTATTTCTTAGTGATAAATAATGTTTTGAATAAAATATGTATAAAATTATCTTCTTCGAAAATTGCATTAAACGAATGAAAGTTGACTGTTTGGATTTTGCGAACATGGAGAAGTAATTTCGCTATGTTTCACGAACACATGGCCTTGGCGTATAATTTTGGTCGACATTATAGGGACCTCTAAGAACAATTTTAATTTAATTAATAAAAGTTTTCCCTTTTGTCTTTTACACATTCAAACTAAGAGTTGCGTCGGGAACCGTCAAACAAATACTCCTTTAAACAACATCTCTCAATAACAAAGTTGATATATCTGGCTTTCAGGTCACTTATTATTCAAATTATGATTTTAATCCCGAAACTGCTATGTTTGTCATAATACGTTGTAGTACAACTCGAAGAAAGAAATTTCAGGCTCTTAAGGGTTTGGGGGGAAAATCTACTAATAGGACCGAGTGGTGTTCCGTCAGATCAGAGCAAATAATCGTTATATTAATGGCGCCCGTCCCAACTCACATCACGCTTCCGGTGTTGTAATTCGTAAACCGGAGATTGTGATTTTCCTATTTCCAGGAGCATATGAAATTTGTTTATGGTAATAACAGTTCTATACAAGTCATGAATGAATCAAGGTGTTATCTATTTTTTGTTATGAACGGAACAATACGCAAATAAATAACTTAAAATGTATCTCGGATTGATTCTTTGTCGTTGTTCTCTTTGTCTTCGCGACCATCTTGGTGTGCATCAGGTTTTTTCAAATTTATTTGTCCAAAATCTGTGTCAAAATGCATGCGCTCTGAAGTACTCATTTTTTATTTAT
Source organism: Laupala kohalensis (assembly GCA_002313205.1). NCBI lineage: Eukaryota > Metazoa > Arthropoda > Insecta > Orthoptera > Trigonidiidae > Laupala > Laupala kohalensis. The sequence goes on along the minus strand of NNCF01128324.1, from coordinate 269,095 downwards.
TTTTTTCTTGTTTACTTTTTATATTCTACCGTTTATCCACAGATTTTTTTTTCATCTTTATTCGATCTTCCGTAAGTAAGAGCGGATTTCGGAGGGATGGCCCTCCCCTGGGGTTAGGATTTTTAATATGGTTTTTCAAAGCGCAAATACAGTTTTATTAGTTAATTAACGTTTTAACGAACGTCGCGTAGAAATATTTCTCAAAAATCTAATTTACTCTCCTGAAGCAAGTAAGGGATCGTCTGATCACTTCCGATCAAAGTATCCAAAGGAAAGACGAAGAAAACGCCGAACGAGGATCTACAGAGATGATGAGCACCACTGTTCCATATTAAAAGACTTCTACTTCTTCATTCTTAATCCAATTACCTTAATTTGCTTAGAAACTATTTTATCATTACTTAGAAATGTGTAGTAGGAAGGTATTGACTCCTTGGTAAAAACTTTTATTCTTAAATGTTTCTTCGAAATACGTGTGCTCCATCCCGGCGTGGGTTTTCCTCCGGCTTTCCTTCGGGATGGATTTTCGTGGTGGATTTTCCTTGGGCGGGAATGTCATTAATGCTTTCGATTTATTATCTACCATATATTTTGAATAATAAATGGATAGCAGTACGTATTTATTAAATCATTTCTTTTGTAAATATTAAATCCACCACTGCCTATGGGTCCCGGATCGGAATTGATGGGATGATCCCTTACTTGTCTCCGGAGAGTAACTTAGTTTATTGACCCCCCACGTGGTCATACGCAGTTTGCGACTACTTTTTTGACAATAAAGTTTATTTAATGTTACAAACATATTTTATGCCCCTTATTTTGAGATGGAACCGAACTGTGTAGCCGCTCGACAATTCTCATTATGTGATAATTGACAAACATACGAGTTATTTCACACGCTTAGTAATAATATTGATATTTTATTTTACAAATAAACTTTATACAGAAATTATACTATTCTACAATATTATAATTTTTAGAGGTGCTTAAATTTATTCATTTTTAAACATCACTCATGTCGCTGCGGAATAATGTAGTGGAATTACAGTAGGAGTTTAGTGAGAGGAGAATCAATATAGAATTAGGCGTAATCAACTTGTTATTGAAGAACGATTTCAACTAAGAAACAAATTTTCATCTTACACACTTAATCATCATCTTGTAATGACCTCGTCCGCCATCAATTTCTTCCGAATGGTTTCGCCTCACCACAAAGAATAGAAGACACAGAGTGAAGAGAAGTGACTTTGGGGAGAATGGTGGGAAGGGGATGAAAAGGCCTTTACGAGGGTGGCAGCGGCGGCGAGAGGCCGCGAGGTTAGTTTCAATTAATTACGGCGGCTGTTTCTGTTCCACATTGTTACCGCTTCACAATGGCGCCGGAAGTGGTGGAGGGCGCGTCGACTGCTCTTAGGCATTGCGCATTGTGCGTCTGATGGAGGAGGGAAGAGAGAGCCTTGTGGGCCTCCATCCACTCATGCGCGGTGGGAGCGACTCGCACTTCGGGGGTGGAGGCGATCGCCTAAGAAAACAAGCGCTTACGGAAAGAACAGGAAATGACGTCGATAGAGGATGTAAAATTAAAACTTTGTGACACCGACTTACTTTTATTTATTTACTCTTTTAATCAAATCTCAAATAAATAAATATAAATTAAATTAATAACTAGAAAAATAACGCCAAAACAGGATTGCTGTGAACAGTCACGCACACTTCACATCACTACATTACACTGCAATTCTATTCGTTCTGAGCATTTTCTATACCCTTAGTCACATTCACTTCATTGCACTGCACATTATTCTCTTAATCATGCTTTACAATCATATAATCCGGCAGACTATATAAGTTAGCGAAATATCTCCTGACTCGTATTTTTTCCCTTCAACATTCCACAACATTTTTGTTTCCATACAAGTTTTCGTCCGTATGATCTGTACAAGTCTTTGGCAATATTGCGTTCAAAAATAAGAATAACCTAAGGAAGAAATTGTTCTCTAAACTTAAAGATCCAATCAATAAAGAGGAGAAAAATAATGTTGTTCATAAGGTACCATGCATGGGATGTAACAAGACTTATATAGGCCAAACATCCCAAATGCTTAAAAAGAGGATGTATCAACACAAAGCAGATTGCAGAAAACTATCCCCCAATCGTACGTTAGGTAAGCATACATTTCATCTTATCTAGGAATTTTTGCTGAAATTTTTGAATCCGCCTCTGCCTTAGGGCCCTTGATCGGAATGGTCCCTTGCTTGCTTCCGGAGAGTGGAAATATATATATTTCGACCGGAATCTGGCAACGTTAGGGGCGCTTTGAGTAGTTCCCAGTAGTATTAAGACTGGGGTTGTCATAAAAGGAAATCACTAATGTAGGACAAGGAGATGAAAAACCCGATTTTGGAACAAAAACTCGGTCATTATTATGAAAAACGATTTCCCTCACCATAATAAAATAATTTTAATTATGTTTGATTTTTTAAAATAATAAATAAAGAGGTGATGTCATAATTTAAAAAATGGCTTTTTAACTAATAAATTTATAACAAATTGACTAAATACTCCTCTGTATTGAAAAGAAAAGTAACATTCAAGTACAATTCAAGAAGAAAAAAACTAAGAACTTAGATGTTTAAACTCTGCAGAACATAATATAACTCTGGTTACAAAAATAATAATCTTAAAATTAATGGAGTAATTCTAGCTTATTTAATAATACTCTTGCAATGTTGTCTGAGAATTTCGCAATGTCGTGTGCGTTCGCGATGGTAAGTCTTCGTCGCTTTGCGTATGTAAACAACACGGCCGCTGCACAAAATCCCGCGCAGATGGTCCCCGGATACCCTTGATAACAGGACAAATGCGGAGAGCGTTTAGAAAAACCGACTAGATTGGGTTAAAGACAAGATCACTTTTTCAAAATTCGCGAAAGGAAACAAAAAAACAGACGTAGGAAAATACTCGTTTCTCAATCGATCGATCAGTGACTGGAACAATTTGCCTGCGGATGTCGAGGGAGCGCTATCGATCTCAGCACCCCTCTCTCAAATTCAAAAACGCTCTAAGAAAGGGGGGTTAGGCAAGTTCTGGAAGAAGTGGGTGCGTTAGTGTAGATGGGAAGCTAGTGGAGTGATAGTGCGTAGTGAAGTGAAGTGAAGTGATACGCGGGAAATAAGTGATTTAGAAAAGGTGGGAAGGGAAATGTGAAGTGAAGTGCACGAAAGGGGCAAATCGAGTGTTTGGGTCATCAGTGAAATACAATGTGCAATAATTTTTTATCAATTATTTAGATGTTTCAGGGTAAAATATTTTTATATTTAATACTTTAATATTAGTTTAATCATATAGTTTAATGATTTATTTAACGATCTTTATTTCAGTGCTCTGTGATATGATTTTTGTATTGTATTTTCTTATATAGTACACCGGGTAAGATTTGCCCATTTGCAGTAAATAAATATTATTATTATTTAAATAACCCAAACGGATGGCAAACCCTAATATCGGTTTCAAAGAGTCTGGAGTTTGAATCTCCGGTTCAATTTTTCTATGAATCAAAACATCAAATTTTAGCTTTTTTATTTCTGCGTTACGATGCATGAGTTTAAAATTTTTTACTTCTCTCTGAGTTTTTTTATTGTATTTAGAAGGTGAAAAACGCGATATTCTAGCGTTTATCTTATTTTTAAATATAGTTATTTTAAGACCTGATTGAAGATTGTACGATTAGCGGATCTTGAGATTGCAAGGTTTAATAAAAATTACAAGAACATTATTTTTTAGCCAAGATGGAATTATACAACTAACACATCCTACAAATAACTATTTCAGTAATATCGTGTAAATGTTGCAATGTACTAGGCTAATATAAATTTTCAAGGTTGGTTCTTCTCTTGAAAACGCTAGAAAATCGCGTAGTTTTACCTTCCAAACACAATGAAATAATAGTCAGAGACAAGTAAAAATTTTCAAACTCACACCTTATAACGGAGAATTAAATAAGCTAAAATTTGACATGTAATTTGTTGTATTTTAATATATAGGAAAATTGAACTGAAGGTTCAAACTCGAATATTTTGCTTTTTCAAATCGATAGTAAGTAACACTGAATGTATAAATGCAAGAACATAGTTCTCAATTGAAGGAATACAATTGTTAAAAATATGTCATTTGAAAAGGTTCTAAATAAATTGGATTCCTTCTGGATTTGTGAACACGTATGTGTTTCTTCGAGAGTAACAACTCACTCCCTTTATGTCTGAAAACTTTCCTTTGCAAAGTCTCCTTTGCATGCTGTTCCTCTCTTCTCACATTCGAGTCACGTGATCTCTCTCTCTCTCTTCCCCCCCCCTCCTGCCACCTCCTTCAATTCTCCTTCCGTGTCCGCCAACCGCAGCACTCACTGCCCTTAGAAGTAGTAATAGGGAGAAAAGTGCCCTGTGTCCCACTTGTAAACTGGCCCGCATCCAAAAGCCATTTGGAGAGAAGGTTGCGCATCATTAATTAGCAAAGAGTTCCTTGCACTACCCTTCCACCTTGGCGAAAGGCGCACGCAGTCTGCTGCTTTTCGCAACTCCAGCGTCTGACGGGGTGCATTTGTAACGCTCTCAACCCCCCCCTTTCCCCTCCTCAACTCCCCCTCCCCTCCCCACCCCTCCCTGGCTCCAGATAGCGAGAAGTTGTTCCAGACGAAGAGGGCGGTGTGGAAAGCGACATGTAGGCGTCCATAAACTATTGAGACTAATTTCATAAACAAACTACTCCAGAACTTCGTTTACTCGGACAAAAAATAAATTTTTGTTCTTTGGAATTTTGCTCTTTAAGAAAAGTTTTAAATGCAGTAGTTTGAGTCTGGTACATGTTGCGAAGAGTCCACGTTTCTTACTTACACTCAACGTCATGTTTCGTTGCTTTGAGGAAATTAAACTGAAGAAAAACCACACGAACGGAAACGCACTGCTTTTTTTAGTTTATTTTATAATCAGTCGCAGTAAATTACTGTACCCAAGGACCATCTGCATATAAGAATCAATAGACAAAAGAGATACGAATAATGTAAAATCGATGGTGCGAAACTCAATTTGTTACCATCACGCATATAATAGTTAAAATTTCAACGTGCAGATTAATAGCTAAATTTTCATCTTATCTAGGAACTTTTGCTGAAATTTTTGAATCCGCCTCTGCCTTAGGATCCTTGATCGGAATTGATGGGACGGTCTCTTGCTTGCTTCCGGAGAGTAAATTAGTTTATTGTCCTCCACGTGGTCATATGCAGTTTGTACTGTTTTTTGACAATAAATTTATTATTGTTATTATTATAATCGATTATAGAAAATCAATCGTAGGTGAAAAAAAATTATGTATCTTTTCCTTATCTCTGCAATTTTTGGATTCCAATCAGAATTGTTTATTGTAATATAAAATCTGATTTGATAATGGTATTCGAAACCGAATAGGCTGCCCACGAATAAACAAGAAGTACAAAGAATTGTATCAAACTGAAGTCGCGCTTTTAGGAGGGGGGAGTGGTGCACGATTATTTATCGCAATATTTAAAATCGATCAATCTAATATTTTAATTGGTCACACTTTTAACTACAAAAATACCTTTTGTATGTCTAAGTTTTCTCCCCATCCATTCGTTATTCACTAACTCATTTTCTCTTGACAAGCAGTAAAAGGTTTTGTCATTCTGTTATTATTTGTTGATGCAAAAAGCCTTTTCGGCCGCATGGCGGCCATCTTCAGTGCTACAAAAAAATTTACAAAATATAAATTACAAAATAAATATAAATTGAAAAATTCTAAAAGCAATCTGCCCCCTTCTTCTTCGAAAAGTTAATAATTTTCAATATAATAAGAAAAAATAAAAATAAATTGAAACGTTCTAAAAATAATCTACCCCTTCTTTTTTGAAAAGTTAATAATTTTCAATATAATATGAAATAATAATAGGAAATGAGAAAAGCTGGCATACCCCAGGGTCCTTTGGCAAGCGGTGACTGAAATCACCTTTCTCTTTTTAAAGTGTCAAATATTTTGTGGGCAAAACCTTGTCTTATATTACATAGAATAAAGCAGTATATTTAGAAGAAGACATTTTATTTCTGTTTCAGATTTTTCTTCTTATTTGTGTAGAAAGTACTAGAGCTCACCGATTCTGGGTTTTCGTCTGATCTGGCGAGTCGGACTTGTATAGTACTTTAATTTTTCTTTGGTTGGGGCTTTAGGGCTCGTCAACATCGAGGTCATTGGAGCCCATGTACAGTACTTTAATACTCATTCTGCTCACAAGAATACTCTAGCAGACACGGAAGGAAATTAAAAGTGGGTGTCTCTTTTACGTGCAATTAAACTTTAAAGGATAGTAAATGACTTTCCTCACACGTTTTTCAAGTTATTAATTTAAATTTAAATTTCAGCAGTACATACTAAATTCGGCGATAACTTATAAATCATTGTACCTTCTTATTGACACCACATTTGTTAAACTCTGCGAAACTCGGTTCAAGTATAGTGTGTACTAATGCGAAACATTTACTAAATCCTGGTAAGTTGAGTGCGCACAAGTCGTCGTTTCGCTGTGTCCCCATAATAATTGGTGAGTAATGGTGCTCATTCATGGTGATAGATGTTATGGTATCATTCCCCTGACACTATACACTGTCTCTCGACTTACACCCGGCTAATACACGGAGAGTGTCCAAATCCCGACATCAAAATCAAATTCTGTGGTTTTTCTTGCGTCGCATCAATTATTAGTTTCGAAAATGACCACCAGACATCTCTGTCCATCAGTCGTATGATTTGCAAGATGGGCCATTGAGTGCGCCACTTTCTCATACTTTTTCATCTTCCATCCTCGAAATTTGCAATCTTAAAAATACTTCAAGTGTGTGGCGGCGATTCGGGGGGCGTGGGGGGCGGGGCAGCCGCCATTGCAATGTAATTATAAACATTTGACGTATTTTTTAGATTTAAGGAAAGATAAAAGTGTCATTTTAACAGTCTAAAACTGGGAATTATAAAAAAAAATTCCACCATCCTTGATGTGGTAATCACCAATTGCCTTCCCTTTGATTAATTTCATCATTCAAATCATGCTTAGTGGAAATATGCATAATATGTCAGGTTAATGATTGTTTTGCTCCATCCCCTACTTTTGATTCCCAATCGCCGCCACTGTTATATTGTATGAATAAAATGACCCATTTATTTATAAAGTGTTAATATTATCTTAGAGATGGAAGTGACGAATTAATGTGAGATTTATTTATTTAGGTCATAATAATTGCTAGTATTATAAGTGCAGCACCACTATAACCAGCGTTATTACAAGACATCATTTTATCTTATTTCTAAATCGTAACTGGCTGTTAAAATTCTTTTCTTTAATATTGGATAATTTGGGGGAAATTTGAGAATAGACTATCGTGGTCCCATTTCGTAAAGATCTGAAGAAATCTCAAAAATTGTTCTTTCACTCGAAAGTATTTTCATTTTTCATGGTATATATTTCTCATCCGGGTCCGGGTCTTTCTCCACTTTCCCTTCGGGTAGAGGCAGATTTTTGTACAGATTCTCTACGCTCATTTTGCATAGGGGCGGCATCTACTGAAACGATAATTCTCGAATTTAATGTTATTTTAATACTATTTATAAACAATATTTCCCGAATAATTTATAGTTTGATAATAATAAGCAGTTGTAAACTATCTTTCTTGTGTTTCATTAAAAACAGATGTGTTGGTATTCTGTTGATATTATAACATGTAGTTACCTTTTTATTCTTTTCCAAGGGGTGTGCTGAAATTTTCAATTTGCGTCTGCCTTAGGGCCATTGATGTGATAATCCTACGCTTGCTTCCGGAGAGTAAAATTAGTTTATTGTCCTCCACGTGGTCATACGCAGTTTGTAACTGCTATTTTTTTTTGCAATAAATGTATATATTTTTTACAACACTTCTATAATTGTGAAGAAAAAATGGCAATTCATGTTCTATCATATAATGCTTAATCAATCGCAAGAAATGCTCTCCTTTCTCAGAAGTCTTGGTTGTGGAATGACGAATTGAACTGATTCGATGTAGGGTGACAACGTCGCCGGCCATTACAAGTGACCCTCTCCCTTCCCCGTGGCACTGGACCGAGGGTCATCGCAGTCGCATCGTCCATCAACGTTTCCCTCGGACAGCAGTCTAGTTACTTCCCCATTGACGTCGCCGTTGCCGCTTACGTCATCGGAGCGTATCCCAAGGGCAGCGAAATACGTCACAGGTCACTGGAGCCGAAACGAGAGGCGTTGCAGCGTTCATTAAATGACCATTTGCACCCCATCTCCCTTCCGTCCCCCTTCGCTACAGTGCGGACGCGTCATCTTTGCACATGGCCTCCAGTAGCTTATGGGCGAGAGAGGGAGAGAGTGGGGGTACATTTCTGAAAACATTAACTCATTATCGGAATGAGATAATTACAACATATCCTAGTTCGCACATGTGTAGAAGTGGTTAACGCGAAAGCTAGATTTATTACTTATTTATGTTTACAAAGTATTAATGTCGACCAATT
>NNCF01128324.1:196946-249945 GCA_002313205.1 Laupala kohalensis | reverse complement strand
ATATATACATCTGTGTGTGTCTGCAGACTCCAGGTAGTCTTGATTTTTGCTCAATTTCATTCGTATTAGTCTAACATTAAAAACCGCATTACCTTATCAAATGGAGCAGTAAAACTCTAAAAGGACATCAATAACTAGTTAATTATACGTTTAATAGAACGTATAACAGGTAGCTCCAATAAATTATTTTTTTTTAAAGCAACTTACATGTATATGAGTCCAAACATAATAATTTAGACAAACGGGGAAAAACAATCAAAAGTAATTTGTATTCGCCGACGTTTCGAAAAATTTGTTTTATTCTTTCATATTGATTAGAGGTTGAGTGGGAAGATGTAGGTAATTGAATATAATTTAATAGATGTACCATAGAAACTCTGAGGAAAAACTATTTTTTTCGAAACTTCGACGAATACAAAGTTGTTTTATTTTGAGACCTAAACTTGATAAATTATATACTGGTTTAATATTGGAGTCAATAACTACACATTTTTTTCCAGTTTATTATGTTTTTCATCTTTGCTATAAAGCATTGTAATAGCTATGTTAAATACCTAGGTTATAATGGAGAAAATGTTTTGAATCACTAAACGGTCCTAACACGAAAAAACAAAAAGGACACTTTCTTGGTTATTACCGGAAACCACAGATATATTTTGGTATGGTACGTGTCATAAATTGACAGCCAGGTAGTAAAATTCTTCGTTAATATGTACGAAGTATTAAACTGAAAGTGAATCTCAAGTTACCACGAAGAAATACCTAAGAAGAAATGTATGTATCTTATAAATTAGCATTTAAGCTTTCTCGCTCGATTTTATGGGTATGTTGAATTAGATGAAATGTGAATATGTATTGTCAATAGTTTTGTTTCCCTCTGGTTATTAGTGTTCATGTGTGTCTACTATAGAAAACCCTACCCATCCCTTTATTTGACTTTGTGTTATACTCGTACTACATAGGATGATTTTTTTTCCAATGTCTTAAAATATGACTCTTGAAAAATTAGTGAATGGTTTTGGGAAGAGAATATTTTCTATGTGCAAAGAAAGTGAGGATGATTTTGGGTGGATCAGAGACTCGCGATAATTGATAATTCCAGGACTAATATGTTTGATTTTATGAATTTTTATTAAAAAATAACTTTCCGTTATTGGCTTTATCACTGCACCTTCCATTTCTAATTTTGCGTGCATTAAAAAGAGTTCAAATAAGCTTTCATTTTATCATATTGTATTCTCAGACAAATAGATCGTGATCATTGGATAATATATAGCGACACGTAACGATCTCTGGAGCGTAATCGGTAACTCGCAAAGTGATTAGGAACATTTTCCGTCAACGACTCTCCACTCGGTCTGATCTCCATCTCGTGGTCGACCGTGGTTTTATACAATCCGAAAAGACTTGGTGACGTAAGCGCGGTCTAGTGTTCAAGCACCGCCGATAACAATCGGGGTTCCGCCTTGATCGTTTGGGAAATTTTTCTTTGTGACACATTAGCGGCGATACACGAACCGATCCTTGTCAGTTCTGGGAATCGCTCTCGAAATAACGTTTTGCTCCTGTGGTCGCGACCGCTATCGCCACGAGAGAAAGGGAAAATGGCCCAATTGGGTAACGACTTCCACGTGATCCGCATTAGCTCAATTTTTCTTTCTTTCTTTTCTCTCTATTATTCAACGTCCACGTCTTAAGGCAGACGTTGATGAAGGAGGCACGTAAAAAAAGTAATTAGTTTGTGTTAAGGGGTTCAAGTAATCCCCAACGGGAATCTTTGATAAAGAACTCAATAACTTACGAGGTTGGTTAAGAAAAACTAATATTTGTGTACGGTCTCTAATGACTCTACATAAAACAATGGGCATACACATTATAAGAATAGGTAAATATAAATTCTGAAGTGATATCGATTTTATTCTACCGATCACAATCCTTTTTGTTACCTACGAGTGTAATTGAAAAAAAATCGACATCTCGAGGTCCGCGGAGTTATACTTTTCCAAAAATTGAGGTTACGAAAATAAGTTCGAAGTTAATAAAAACGAAATTCAGGAATTTTTACTTTAAAGCATTTAATTTAAATGAACCATTGAAATACCATGAAAGATATTGTGTTGTTGAGATGTTACAATTGTGCTTCGTAGCAGGAATTACCTGGAATACATGATGCATCAGTCAGTCGCACGTATTAATTATATGAGTATTTATAATAATAGACTAATAATAATTACTAATAAATGTTCAACTTTAAGTATAAAATTTAACTACGTTCTTCAGTTGAAGTTTATTTTAATAAGAACACTCGCAAGGTTTATTTTTTTAAATTTCTAGAACGTATTGAAATCATGTTGAAGAACCCTTGGCAGCCATCGTTTCATTCAATTTTTAATATTTTCCGAGGAAAGGACCTCAAACCTCATGGCTGATACACGAAACAGATTGTTACGATTCTGCTACAATTAACGTCCATTATATAATCAAATTAAAGAAATAAAATGTATACCATTCGTCTCTTAAGGGTCGTAAGTCTTCCATTATTAGTTGAACTATGTTGAATGTATAATTTGTTGAGAATGTAACAATTACCAATAAGTGCTCGATAAGATGCGTACAGAATATGATAGATTCAGTTGGAGTGAACGATAAAACGAACATACTAGACCCCGGAATCGGATTGGAATATGAAGAACCAATTACTTGGAAGTGGAGTTGGCGGCTACAGACTGCACATTGCTAACGCAAACAACTTAAATCTCGATCCGACCGACACGCCATTTCAGAACATTCCAGAAATCCCTGCCCGCCCCTTCCCCTCGGTCGCAAAGCAGAGATGGAACACCATCGCGCCATGTTTCCAAATCAATTTTCCCTTCGCCAGTCTTCCGGTCGAAGCCTGCAACCACTTCTTTACCGCTATGCATAATGCATAAATATAATGTAAATAGGTTCCCATTCGGTGCTGTAATTAAAACATCATCGAATTGAAAACATCATTTACGTTAAAATAAAAACGCGGTTAATAGGCATGCTAATAGAGGATAATATATTGTGGTGCTGGAAAATCATAAAACCCTGGATCCCGCTGCTTAATTGTCAAGATAACGATTCTAATAATATTTAAATTGCCCGCGTTTTTAGCGGACTCCAGCCCAACTTCCCTTTTGAAATGGAGTGTGTTGAAGGTGGTCGACTCCTTCTCGGTATAAATTCTGTATACATTTGTTGCTATCTCGCGTCCCGATCTCTAGGGCTCAATATTATATCGAATCAAATATTCATTAGTCCCTGGCGTGTGCTTTTATTCGGTATTACTAAGTTTAGTATTCAGGCGAATACGACCTCTTACACAAAGGTGGATTTAAACGGCCGGCGGGGAATGCGGCATCGAATACTTATAACCGAAGATACCGATCTCTAAGTTGTTTGGGCCAATTGGAGAAGTTCTTTGCAGCCTTTTGCTTTTTGGGGGAGGATGGGATTTACGAACATCTTCGTGAATGATATGGCAATTCTTCAATTTGAAATATATTCAATTTCCTTGGTGCAGTCGTAATTTGGAAGAATGAATTATTTCCTATTTCCCTCTGAATTGCATGACAAGTTTGTTGTTTGTCGAACTTAAATGTTGTTATTAGAAACGTATTCTTTGGTTATTAACTGTTTCGTGTGTCATGCATTTCAGATACGAACTGAATATATACTTAATGTATACGACAAAAAATATATACGTTTAATATTGTAAACTATATACCGTCCTAACCTTCCTGTGTTTTCGACCCCGTTATTCATATTAACTCATTCGATTATTTGAGAATAGATCACAAATAAATAAAGCTATTGATATACTGCCAAAGTTTCGGAATATATTATTCCTTCTTCAGGGCTGTATATACTATTCCATTCTTAAAATAGCTCCATAGTACATCCCACCGACACACACCATACAAACAACATCACTACAATCCTCATCGCCTCATCAACCCAACAACAACAATGAGATGGTTGTTTGTATGGTGTGTGTCGGTGGGATGTACTATGGAGCTATTTTAAGAATGGAATAGTATATACAGCCCTGAAGAAGGAATAATGTATTCTGAAACTTTGGCAGTATATCAATAGCTTTATTTATTTGTGATCTATTCTCAAATAATCGAATAAGTTAATATAATGACCCTTCATCAATGAGCTCAGGACAAGTGGTCTGTTACGCCAGCGCTTGGTGGGTGAGGGTACTTAACTAGAATACAAATAGAGAATGTTTTGGAATCACCTATTTGCTTCGACTGGACTATCTTCATAAATAGTCAAAATTATCATAAAGTTCAAAATTACATAAGAAAACTATAAATTACTTTACGTTACGGATGGAGTGGTCCGTGGCTTAATAGTATATTACTGTGATTTTTAAGTGAAGCATTTATGCACAAAAGTACCTCACTTAAATAAGAGAGAATCCATGTTGTATTGGAAATATCTAACGCAGCCTTGCCACTTTGTAGGCATTTTTCCGATTTTGAGAATTTTCGCTTCGCGATGGCAAATTTTTAGTAATTTCCCTATTTCCATAAAAATTTAATTTTGATGTCAAAAGGTTATTAACTAACTTATTAATAATTAAGTTATTTACTAAACAAATTTTGGTGTTTAGTAACAAATGTTGGTAGTAAATTTTAGTGCAGTGTTCGAACGAGGTTGGACGTAATGATGGAAAAGTTTTATCTTCGCAATGAGTTCGTGATTCTAAAGTAGTGGAATTTTAATGAGTTTGTTGAGGGGAATACGGATATTGCATTACTTTTCACCCAGGGTCAAGCCTCCACGCTACACCATGATGCTGTGCTTAATTTCCTTTCTTTCATGCGTGTTGTTTTTTATCCTTTTTATTTAGAACTGTACGCAACCTTGGTACGGTTATGTACATTATCTCTGCAACCCCATCCTGGCTGACCCCGGTTTTTCTCTGGTTTTCTTCGGCGTAATGGCGGATTTTCAATAGGCGGGAATGTCATTTAATAATTTTGTAATTACTTTTTACAGCACATAATATCTACAATCCATTTATAACAAAAAGCATATATTTATGAAATAATTTATTTTATAGGTTTTAAATCCTCTATTTCCCTTGGGCCCTTGATGGGGTGGTCCCTTGCTTGTTTCCAGAAAGTAGCTTAGCTTATTATCCCCCACATGGTCACGCGCAGTTTGCAACCGCTGTTTTGGCAATAAACTTTATTTATTAATTTCCCTCTTTCCGACCGTTTCGTCCGCCATTTTGATGCCATGGAATGCACGTGATTCTCCAGTTTCTCTCCAGGGTGCACACGCGTCTGGTCTATTGCGTGATGAAGATGATACAGAGATGCGGTCGGATATCTTGTAGGAAGTGGTTAATTTGGAAGGAATTAGCATGATATTCTTTTCGTTGCGGGAGATTTATGAACACCGTGATCGAGTACAGCACGAACGAAATCTCTCCTGTTTCAATCCGCTTGGTACATCCTATGACCTGGATCTCCACAAATGTTCATTTTTGTGCTGTTAAAAAATACAGCAGAAATGGGATAATACAGAGGTGCCCACCCCCTAAACCCTATGACGCAGACCCCCCCCCCCCAATTTGCAATGACCCTCTCCCAAAAAAATACACCCCCCTTCGTTTTGATTCACTTCCAAATATTATTCCAAAAATGTATAAATGTTGTACATCTTTATCTCTCTTATTTACCCTTACTCCGTTTTTAAAAACGCGTGCAAAACCAATATACGTGCTTTCTCACACACTTTTAAGACTCTTATCTATATACTACGCAAACCATCTTTACGAAGACAAACGTAATCATTTTCATGCATTCTCTATATGTTGACAACAGCAGTTTTATCTTCTGCGTATAAAATAAAGGAAAAGTGATTGCTTGAAAATGGCTATTGTTTGGTTCAATTTTTTTTGAAGTTTTGCGCAGAATCCAAAATAAATCTTCTTTTTCTAGTTTTACATGCACGGTAAAAAATAATTTGCGCAAGAAATATCAAGTAGACGAATTATTCTGAACGCAGAGGGTAAGGATGTTGGAGTGGACGAATGGTGATGTGTCAGAGAGAATCTCTGGGTCATGACATTCGTGAACGAAGAAGTGGGAGGTAGCCAGCCGCCTTCCGATATTTTACAGACTATAGATTTCTGAAGTTGATACCTTCATCGGCTTGGTACATCATCACAAATAAATAGTTTTGAACTATCTTGATATAATGCATAAATAAAACTCATGGGAAAAATAATTGAGGTAATAATTAGGCTGAGAGATATTGTTCTCCTACTTGTATACCAAATTTAAAAGTAAAAAGCTTTGAGCTGCTTGTTATAAGTCTCAAAATATTCTTTAATACAAAGGGTACATGATATGAATATCAAAATTTAAAACATTTCAGAGCTCGTGCATAAACAACTACTCAAAATACGAAATATGAATGAAATTGACTCTCCTGTTTAGCTAGTATCGGTGCACACAGATGGACAGACAGATGTACGTCGAATTAAAAAAAACTTTCGGTATTAGGTACACTAAAAAGTCGCTTCGGTATCAGGGACACTAAAAATTCTTTCAAAATTATTTTTTTCTCGGTTACAATACTTTCTCTTGACCACGTAAGAATGTTCATAACCTATATCCATTTTACTTATCAAGGATAAATTTAAATGAGATTAAAATATAATACATTTAAATGAGAATAAAATTTAAATGAGATTATGTTTCAAACTATATTTCAGCAGCTAAAAATTAGGAACGTAGCAGAATAGAGTTCGAATTTTTAAAATTTCAAAGGACCATGCTCAGATTCCATATATATTCAGATTCATATGTGCTAAACACAGATTTTGAGGTTCCTTGCGTTTCATCGGATTATTTCACTAAATAAACACCTCAGATACATGTCCCCTACTTCACATGGAAAATATAAAGAGAAATTGGATGAGGCAATTACAATACAATTTGTCACTCGGTTTCAAGAAACATGCAAATTCCCGACCAGCAAAACACGGGAAAATAGACGAGACACAAAATTCAACTTCGACCTTGATCACGAACAGTAAACTTATACGCTGAAGACAAAGCAGTGAATCTTCAGTTAAACGCTGTTTTCTAGATTGGTCGTCTGTTGAGTAATCTTACTATTGCAAGATAGAGAACCGTGTATCTTTTGTCACTTCTTCGTTCATGCGAAGGCGATGAGTCTCCCGGTCTTTCGATAGACATGAAATGATCCCCCGACCCGTATCCCACGCTCGTGTCTCCTTATTCAGTGGTCTAGATCTCTGCACAGACTTTTTACTATTTATTCATCAGTTTCGAAAAAGAGCTGAAATTATTTATTAAGTCAAAATGTCCGTAAAATTAAAAAGAACTAATACATTGTTATGACTTTGATTTTAATATATGGTATTTTTAAAAGTATTTTTATTATTTAACTATTAAATATTCCTAACTTCCAAAAAAACCTTCAT
Organism: Laupala kohalensis; assembly: GCA_002313205.1. Lineage (NCBI taxonomy): Eukaryota > Metazoa > Arthropoda > Insecta > Orthoptera > Trigonidiidae > Laupala > Laupala kohalensis. The sequence goes on along the minus strand of NNCF01128324.1, from coordinate 242,441 downwards.
TTTTCGAACCCCCCCCCCCTCAAAAAAAAAAAATTCGATGACGCAGTTTGCGTCACGACCCTTGTGGGTACCCCTGAATAATATAATTAAATTGATGAAAATTATTTTAATTTTCTCTCAGTCGTTCTTTGGATTCCTTTACGACTATTATTGCATGGAATTAGGAAGTCTTGCAAATTAAAAATCATGCCATACACTCTCTTATCACATCGCCTCGAATTAATTACGTAACAATTGTGCCCTCAAGAATTTTAAAATTTAGGAAAAATATAGAAAGAATTAATTGTTATTTTCGGTGCAAAATCTATTGAGATGTGTAGTAATAATTAAAATTTCCTCCTTCGAAGTCGTCAGAATTGTATGAATATTTTCGTACACAATTTCTCAATAAACTCAATGAAAGTAATTTGATATCGTTGTGTAACTTTCTTTGCAAATGATCAACAGATAATATGATTAGGTTGCATTATATACTTCCAACAGACATTTCCTGTGGTTCTAGAAGAAGTGCATAAGTGTCAAATTACAAATCATGATAGGCTATAAATAGTTTCTTAGAAAATCAAGATCTAACACTGCAACTAATGTTATCGCAACGTCAACAGTCAGGTGAAAATTGCGACGGACCGGGACTCGAACCCTGGACCTCTTGCTCTGGCTGCAGGTGTGCTAACCACTGCACCACCCTCCTCGGCTCCCGAGTCCGTACGCAACTTCCACCTGGCCTGATCCGGTGAATCTAGGTCACATCCCTCTTCAAGGGATAAGTGACCACAGGTGGTTCCAATGCTGGTAGCTCTTAAGCCCGGTTTTCCTGTACCTACGCGTCGGATGCATATTTTAACTCACAACTTCTGAGTACCTACTCGTGGAGGAGTGTTTGCAACGCCTGGTGAAAATTGCTGAAGTCCTGGTCCGTCGCAATACTCGGGAGTTGTGAGTTAAAACTACTGTTATCATCAACTCATTATGTAACTATTACTTACTTTGGAGGTGCTAGAAAATAGGAGAGAGATTTATGATGAATATAATTAGAAACCTTTCAAGAATATTGAATTAACTACCGAAACGTTGCCCAGTTTAGCGGTAGACTTTTTCTCTTGTCGTCCCAATCCTCGAGAACCACTTAATATATTTAATTATTGTGGTTAATACCGCTGTTGCATTTATAACTTTTTCGTTATATTTCGCTGTTTTCGAGATAAATTCGAAAATAAAGTTAGACATTGCTGTTAATTGAGGCATGACGTGTGAATTAAAACAAATTATGTGAAATTTTCGATCATAACCAGGAAGATAATGTTAATGTAAATGGGTCTGGTCTTGGCGCGGCCATCTATATGAGCGACCCGTTTGTTAATTCAAACTGTTTTATTGTCAAAATTGCGGTTAAATTTTACGTATGGAGCATGAGCCGTACCCCAAAAACACTCTGGAAGCTATGGGAGTGGATAGTATCGTGATTTTAATAATTAAAAGATTTTTGTAATTGGAGGACCACATAGATTACCATTATTTTATATCAAAACAAACTATAAATCAATGGACATACAAATATTAATTTTTTTTTACGAAGAAATTACACAAAAACACGTTCCCTAATATTCCTACAAAAAAATCTAACCTAAATACACAAGAAATCAATGGACATACACGTAAAATATCNTTCGATCATAACCAGGAAGATAATGTTCATGTAAATGGGTCTGGTCTTGGCGCGGCCATCTATATGAGCGACCCGTTTGTTAATTCAAACTGTTTTATTGTCAAAATTGCGGTTAAATTTTACGTATGGAGCATGAGCCGTACCCCAAAAACACTCTGGAAGCTATGGGAGTGGATAGTATCGTGATTTTAATAATTAAAAGATTTTTGTAATTGGAGGACCATATAGATTACCATTATTTTATATCAAAACAAACTATAAATCAATGGACATACAAATATTAATTTTTTTTTTACGAAGAAATTACACAAAAACACATTCCCTAATATTCCTACAAAAAAATCTAACCTAAATACACAAGAAATCAATGGACATACACGTAAAATATCTAATACTAAAACTTACAGCTAAACACACGACATTGATTTAAAGATAAAGGATTCATGATTATATACAACTTTTTTTTTTCATTTTATTTGCATACTCCCCGCGCCGCTAATATACAGTAAATACCGGGGTTTTAACATACATTTCTTTAATGTCTTTCTTCCTTCTAGAACTACGATGTATCATACACTCGTGCTTAATACTATACCATATAATATTTTCCTCTCTCTTAGGCATCTCTGTTTTAAATCCTTGCCCCTTCATATCATCATCTCTTGTTGTCCGTGTAGAAGTACATAATAGGGTATCATTATTCAATATAGATGGGCGTAAGGCCTACAATCATCCATATGCGTTATCACCCTCCTGCATAGGCGGTACCATTTTGCTCAACCATAGGGACAAGCCATGCCTATCCCTATGGTTGGTTCCCGTTCCTAACCGCGGGGGGATAGGTACCTGTTCTACTGTCTAACGATTAGTTCCCTTATGTCATAGATTTTTTCCACATATATTGAAGTGATTTCATATAGATCTTGTGTACCTATAAATCGTGTGAAATCATTCCACACATATATTCCTTTCTGTCGCAGTTCATTATAACATTCTGCCCTTTCTTGATAGTAATGGGGGCAATCGAAGAACATATGCGGTACTGTCTCCTCCCCGTTGCCGCAAGAAGACCCTGAATCATCCCACAGTCCACGTTTACACCAATAAGCATTATAATCCCCATGTCACATTAATGTCTCAACCAAGGTCTTGCGCGGTTCAAACCATTTGTGATTAGTGATTGCGAAGGTTACGTTCTTTATGAAGCGATACAAATTTCTTCCTTCTGTGGCCTTATCCCATCGTATTCAAACATCTTTCGTCGTATTGTCTTCCACAAACCTCTGTTAGACAAAGTTATCGAGACCCCATCTATCTGTACCATATGATGTCGCCGTTCTTTATAACGGAGCACATATTTTTCTATTTGTAAATCAATTGGTAGTAACCCTAAAACAACAAGTACTGATTTAGTTGCCACGCTGCGATATCCCCCAAACCAATACAATAAACTAAATCGTTGTACACTTGATAGTTTACGCTTCGTATGTATCAGTTTTGCGCGTTTCCACCATATAACACTGCCATAAGTCGTTCCTGGCACCGATGCACCGCGATATAGTTGTTTCAGTTGTCGACCCGAGAGAGTCTGTTTTGTCATTCCTACTCGCTGTAATCCATAGACCATTTTAAATATTTTCGCTCTTAAATATTCTACATGTTTTATAGACGTTGACTTATTATCGATCACCACTCCCAAATACATCATCTGATCTTCGAGTCGGAGGCGCCATGCACCTACGTTCACAATTGGTTCACGTTTAGACGCCGTACAATGTGGGCCAAGGATCATACCTACCGTCTTGTTTTCCGATATTTCCAAATCCATTTCTGCACTGTAATGTATTAATTTCATCAATACTGCGGCACCCTAGTGTTCAATTTCATGTCTACTTTTGCCGGGAATAATGAGAACCAAATCATCTGCGTAGGCTGTGACACTTATCCCTTCGGAAGCCAAGCGATCCAAAACAGCATTTAACATTCCACAAAAGGGGCCCTGATGACACCCTTTCAGCAGTTCATGATATAGCTTTTCCTGCCCCATCTCCAGAACCACATATCTGTCTCGGAGATAATCTCGCAGCGAAGATATTGTTTTTTCTGGGACGCCTTTCTTACGCAATTCCTCTAAGACAATCGCCCAGTTTACGCTATCAAATGCGCCTTTATAATTCACGAATATTAATAGTGTATATTTACTTCCTGTGTTTTCTACAGCACACATGAGATGACACAGCGCATCCTCTGTTCCCCTCCCTTTCATGAAACCAAATTGACATGAACTTAATTTCCCGTCTATAATTGTCTGAATCTCGCGTGCAAGTATTTTATCTAATAACTTACCTATCACAGGTAATAATGTGTTAGGCCGATATGAAGATGACATCTGTGGGTCCCGATTACCTGGTTTGTTGAAGAGACGTAAATCCCCAACTTTCCACGCCCGCGGGAAATATCCACTCTGTTTACATAAATTAAAGAGAACAGTTAACCCGTCCACATATCTGGTGCGCATATGTTTCACCATATCCGGTGTAATTTGGTCACAACCCGGGCTTTTACCAATCTTTAGCAAGCTAGTTTACTTCCGCCACTGTTATTCATGCATCACCATCTAATTCGTGATCACTCTCGCTGAGGCATCACATGCGCTCAAGTTAATATTCCTTCCACAATATTGTTTCCTTCGTATAATCCCCATTATCCTTCATACTTTGCCATATTGTTTTGCTCTTCAGTTTTTCTCTCCCTATTATAAAAGGCATGCTCCATACATTAGTCTTTACAGTCTCTTCCAAATAACCTAATCAAATTTTTGAAACGCAAGAATTCAATTCTTATTTCTTTATTGGTATATCTGCTTTCCACACATCAATCGATGTACACATTTCCGAACGACTATAATTAAATGTGCGTTGCATCTTTAAAAAGTTTGCGCGGCAAAACATGGCGACTTTTCGGGCACAACATGGCGCCCTCTCCTTTGAGAAACAAGAGAGGCGAACGCTGCGGTAGCTGGCAACTCGTAGTTCTACCCTCGCAAGCGTTAACACGCGATTACGTCGCCAAATCGACTCCCTTCCTGACAGCCAGGGTGAGCGTTCGTCGCAGCGGAGAGCCTATTGATATGCATGGTCTGGGACTACAGCGGGAGAGGTTTACGCGCCGCGGCGCCGCAGGGTGTTCGATCGGAGAGCAGTGGAAGACTGAACTGATCAGCCATCGTTTGAAAGGGCGAAGGAGCATCGAGAGGAACGCATCATTTCTACGCGTGTTTAATTAAACTGTGCGAATGCTTCACACACACTTTAAAATGAAAACTATCAAGAGAATTTTAATGTGAGAAATTCCTCGGTTCTGGAAAAATGATTTATCTGTGTTGCTTTTATGATAAACATGAATATAATACCAAAATATTATTATAAATAAGTGAAAAAAGTGACATTAACATAACAATAATTTAACACTTGGGGGAAAACATCTATCGCAAACAGAATCGAGAAAAGTAACTGAATCGACATCAGACAATAAAAAATTATACATGTTTTTTCAGAAATTAACCGAAATACATCCCTTCATTTTGTAGTGATAAAAATTTTCTATCACGTGACTTGACTGGATGCAGATTTTTCCCAAATGCGAAAAGTTAATAAAATTGAACTCATCTGCTCAGTCGGAATCGTTGCGCACAGACGGACTGGGAATAGAACGATGGGTTAATCTCTTTTAAGAATATGCTCTCTCCGACAAAAAATTTCAAATCTAGAATTGCCAACTCATAATTAAGGGATAAAAATGGAATAGACGACTGCTTAAACTATGATGAAATATTATTACATCATGTCTTAAACAAAATATAAGAAGCAAAGATTATTTAATTGTATGCAATGCAATTGATTCAAGCTACATCCTTAAAGACGACGACTTTATATTCATTTAAAATGTTATATGTAGCCTCATTTTGGCGATTTTATAAATATATCAAATATACAAACAAGATAGTCTATTTAAAAAGGGGAAAACGCTTTAACGCTTTTTAGGTCCACAATCGACTAAATACCCTCCCCCGCCGTCACATTTTGTACGCTACCACTTTTAAGAATTACTTTGTAAGGGAAGGATTTAGGCGCAGTAATAAATAGAGGGTAATCCATATATTCGACTACTCATTAAGAGAACAGAGTAATGAGTAATTAAGTAAGTGTATCAAAATTTGTCCTCGTGTTTCCCGAGACACAACAAGAACTTTTATTAATGAGAGGGAAGGTATGGTTAGCATAACATAGTGCTAGGTAAGAGATTTCGTTGCAGGTGCGGTACGGAGGGGAGGGGGTGCTAAAATGGTAAATTTTGCGTTATATAATAATAGTGTAGACGATCCCTACCAGAAGTCGAGGTGACTCCTCATTAGCTATGTAATTCTCTGCTTCCTCCGCTACGAATAAGCTTCCTCGGGTATGAGTCTGCCTCCACCAGGTCAGCATCTTCAAATTGTACTCAAAGCCCCACCGGTGCCGCAGGTGGTAGTGTTGTCGCTCATCACCAAGTCATTCCCATTCGATTCCCGATGTGGCCATAAAATTTGTAGCTTTTCACATTAATGTCCCAGTCCCTACAGCTGTGACTACTGAAAAGCAAACCTTCCTTCCTCTATCCAGCTCCTCCTAATATCAATAACTGACTACTAACCCCTCCACGTGGGCCTAGTTGTTGGTAAACCCAGTTAAGCGGCGCACCTATTAACAATGACCTACCACCCAACTCCTAACTCCTATCGCTTTATGTAGATAAGCTTCAATAGCACTAAGCTACATTTCCCATTTACAAATACAACAATATAAAGTCATGTAACTGGACCCAGTGAAGAGGTAACCCAAGAAAAAAAGACATAAACGGGAACATACTTTTTAATTGTTTATTGTAAAGTAGTAGCAGAAGATTAGTTCATTGTCTTCAAAGAGGTTGTAAGCAGTTTATAATTACTCTCTTGAAAATAAATTATTTATTTATATTATCGTATTTATTGCCAGTCTAACTGGCTTAATGTTGGTACAGGGCTTATACACAGTGTAGACAACGTCATCGATCATAAGGGAAATGATATGTGTACCTCTCGTTATATTAGTAGTACTTTCTGACTTTAAACTTAAATCTATTATTGCCAATATCGGCCATCAATTCAATTCACTTGTAGCGCTAGTCTGTTCTTTCTGCATCGAGCGTGTGGAACGAATATAACCTTGTATTTAGTTCGTAGTTTTATTAACTCGTATTTTTATGGCAAATAGTCGCTTTTGTGACTACTATTGATATTTATTTGTATATTACTTAAATTCGTAGTAGTTGGCAATTCGTGTTAGCCAGTCATATTGCATTATTTTCGGCAAAGTTAGATGACTTCGCATATAAGTATATCCTGCGAAAAAGTACGCGCTCAGCTGAACGCGCGGGCCAACGAAGATCTCATGTCTCGCGTCCTCACCGACTCCTTCTGTGCAGGCCGAATATTCTGTGGAAACCTTGTCTTAAAATCCGCGTAGGTTTACCCGAAAGCATCCACGTCATGATAGCTTCTGCGTTATGTTAAATTTCATTTCTCTAAGGGATCTATCGAGCAAAATGTCTACCTGTAGAATGAGGTGATGAGTTCACCTCATGATTAAATATAAATAGTGGCAACCCTTTTTGCTGCAGATTGTCCTTGATAACATGAGACAGAAGATACTGAGAAATCTCGTCCTCTCGCTCGCACATTCGCTTGGAGGAGGTAAGGTTACTGTGCAACGTAGCCCCACCGGTGGCGCAGGTGGTAGTGTTGTCGCTTCTAACCAAGAATTCCGGGTTCGATGGGGCCAGAAAATTTGTAGTTTTTCACATAAATGTCCAACCTTCCTTCCCCTATCCAGCTCCTCCTAGTATCAATAACTAACTACTTCTACTAACCCCTCCACATGGGCCAAGTTGTTGGTAAACCCAGCTAACCGGCCCACCTACTAACAATAGCCCACCACCCAACTCCTAACTCCTCTCACTCCACGTAGATAAGCTTCAATAGCACACTACATTTCCCATTTACAAATACAACAATGTGTGTGTGTGTATGTGTGTACACACACACACATACAAACACACACACACACATATACACACTTCCTCTTACTTGTGCGAAGTTCCTTCCTTTCTCTTTCCTGACCTTCCTTGGTCACCTCTTGTTCTTTTCGATCCCGACGCTAGAGTAATTTTATTTTTATTTTTGTAATGATTTTTGTAATGATTTGTGTAATGTTTTGAGATATGATGTTATTTCAGTTTTGAGTTGTAATTCAGGAGGGTTTTTAGTGGGTATGGCTTTGTTGTTCGGCAAGTCCCACACGCGGGGAGAGTCATGTTGGCTCTCCCTAGTGCGTAACTACATTTTCCATACCTGTACAAGTTTTTAGGGCTCTAATGACCTAGATGTCGATGAGCTGTAAAGCCCAGCAAAAAAAAAAAGAAGAAAAGTTCTTAGTTCTAACTGTCTCCATCAGTTTTCCATACATATTGCACTCTATACCCCATAATATCTTTAAAAACCTGTTCTTTCTTATTCATATGTGTATTAATCCCATAAAATGTATAAGCGCTACAACTGTTCCTCCACAAGTACACTTTCTATCTTAAATATTCTTAAAATGTATGAACTCTTTGATTCCATTACTTGCTTTGAACCATTCTATATTTCTGTTTACAAATCTCTCCTCATTAATATTATTTTTTTAGTTATTATATAACTAGGTTTACGAAAATTGTATGTATATTTTCCTGCTGAGACTCTGAAGTCTATGTGCAGCTTAACAATGAAAAACAAATTTGTGCATCATTTTTAACAAAAAAGAACTAAAAAATATAAAACATTAAGATAATGAAAATCTAAGAATTTTTATGAAAGATATGACAACTAAAGGTTCTTGGTGGAAAGGTTCTGTGCTTGTTATTTATTACACTAAGCTACTTCTTTTATTATGTGCTTATACTCCAATAACCATTTTTTTATTTCTATTTTTTTAGTTTTTGGTAATTTAAAATTTTTGAGACCATTTGGTTATCCATTAAATATTTTGATTACCCTTCACTTTGATGTTTTTTGTCCTTTTCTAGTTACTCTGTAATTTGACTAAGATTTTTCTTTCTAATAAACCTATTTAGATTATTTTTCAAATTTTCACAGTGTTGTAGTATTGATATGTAATTATAAGAAATGTTTTTTTTTCTTTGCAAATAAACAAAATATATCCTCATACCATTAATCCATAATTTACCTTTATTTTAAACATAGCATTGTATATAATTGATTTGTTTCAAATTTACAAACATATAGATTAAGTATCAAAGTCTTTTGTTCTTGTCCTGATTCTGAAAATACTGAAGAAACAGAATATTAATGTCCTGAATTAGAACATTCTACAAAACAACCCCCTGCTCCCATCTCCGTCTGTCCACGGCATACACAGCACCCTCACACTGAACAGGTTTTTGTCATTCTCACCCTTTAGATTCCTCATCCCCCTCTATATATTTTATGGGACATAACTCGATCCAGGTTGCAAGCTTGGGTACCTGCCAGTTATAGACAACAATATTTTGTTGCTATTCATAATTTTTCATTTTGAACAAGGTTTAGTAAGTTGAATATACATAAAATTGTGATTTCACACACCATTGAGTCAAGAACTGCACTGAGAAATATTTTCATTTGTTTGATTATATAAAACATGAGGTGTGTACTATTTTATTATAATTATTCAAAAGAGAGAAATGAAATGGCAGTTCCTACACAATATAGTAAGTCTAAAATGAAAATTGTAAAACAAAAATATCGATTTAAAATCTTCCAGAATCTCTCAAGTTTGTTTCAGTAACAAAATGGGACTTTTTTTATGGTGCTTATGTAAACATATTTCTTAGGCTGAAAGAATCTTGGAATGATTTTAGATTAATGCTGCCTAATTTATAAAGAGGATCTTTGACAGTAACAACATATTTGGAAGAATATGACGTTTGAATTTCAGATCTCTCAAACACAATCACTTTTCTTGATATTGAGTTAAAAACACAAAGTTCTCCTGCCAAAATGAACAAATGGACATCAATATTTTTTATGATTTTTATGACATTTTTTTATGAAGCTGATCGTGGGTGCCAACTAGTAAAAATTATTGGAGGGGAGGACTCTTTTGAATATTTGATAGTATGGAATATCCCTGAAAAGAAAGCAAGATCTGGGAGTCCTACCCCCAAAAATTTTGCTTTTATGTAGCCTCAAAAACTTGTTTTAGAACTTTAGTGTCTGTAATATACTATGATTTAGAGTTATGTTTTACTGAATATTTAACTGAAATGTAAATTGCCAACTATGTTGTCAGTAGAGAGTATTGTACCATTCTTATTCCCATGATTTTAAGGTGTTGTAACCATGAGTTACAAAATAAATTTATCTCCAAAGATTCTTAACTTAAGTTTTGAAGCCATTTTCTTTCCAAATATCTTACTTTTTGATTACTATATATTTTTGTGGCAAGTAAAACCACTCAGTACAAGAATGTATTTTGTCTCTTTATGAAATAAACAGTTTGTAGTTAGAATATATACACACTATTTTTTCATAATTTTTGAGTGGGCACCCATGAGTCTGATCACATCATATAATTCCTCATAGCTGTAACATCACTAAGCTATTTGCAACATGTTTTTATGCCTAAATTTTATAATACTTAATTGGATTGCATCATTTCAAATTGTATCAAATAAATGTTCTGACACAGCTTTCCATTTATTCCAGGAAATATTTTAGACTGGGTGTAATGTCTCATGCTATTGATCTTTCAACAAATACTTTTTTCTGTTTTTATAGGACATTCCCATCTTACCTCATGTTTTTATGTAGTTTAAGCTGAATTAATCTTTACTAATTCTAATATCTACATGACTTATACCTGGAGAAAGATGAAATACATCTCAATAATAAAGATTCTTGCACAAAACATGCTCTAAACAGCCTTTTCTTTGCAAAAGTAATCACAACAGTTGATGTAAAATGAACAATGCCATTCTATCCCCTTCAGAATATGATGTAAATAAACTTTATTGTCAAAAAAGCAGTTGCAAACTGCATATGACCACGTGGGGGATAATAAACTAAGTTACTCTCCAGAAACAAGCAAGAGTGTAAGGGCAGTGGCAGATTTAATATTTATAAAAGAAATTATTAAATAAATATATAATGTTATCTATGTACTATTTCAAATCATACATATTATGTGCAGTAAAAATTTGAGATTAATAATAATAAAATATTAATAACATTTCTGCCCATGGAAAATCCGTCACTACTCGGAGAAAACTGGGGAAAAGAACTACATCAAAATGAACAATAACAATGTCACAAAGAATAATTTTTTCTCTTATAAAATGAAAGCTGACGCCAACTTCCAATATTGACATCAGACAGGTTTGCACTGGTTCACAGAAACTTTTATTTTCATAAAACTCACATAATAACAATAACCCACAATATTATTTTCATTTATTTTGCTATTTTCTTACTACAATGTGTGATTTTAACCTCTGGAACTACAAATGTTTTTCCTATGAAAACAAACAAACAATAATAATATTGACTCATCCAATGTTATCACATGTTTTGTTATGTTCATTTTTGGATTTTTAATATTTATAATTTTGTTATTTGTTACATCTCATTTGAGTAAAAAATGATCTAGTTATTTTAGACAAATGAGGTATCTAATACTTTATTACTTTTCCATCACATTTCCGATAATTACAAATTAAAAGTATTTGAAGATAAACATTTTTATTTAACTTATTTATCATGACATTTATTTGCTATACATATGTGCTTTTATTAGTTATTAATAAGCAAGTCCCAAATTATCTCATTGTCCTTGAATAACCTTACAAAATTTTCCTATGAAGAACTTGCAAAATTTTCAAAACTTTTCAGTATGAAAAAGTTTTAAAAACACTGCCAGAGAGCTCTGCTTCCATTGAAAGAAAACAAGAATATGTTCCTAAATATCACCAGCTTTTCTGGGATCTGTTCCTAGAAATTTGGAATGTCATCACTGCCCATGAGGAAGATTAGCTATAATTTAAAATATAAGTTTGTCTTTGTATCTATTTAGCAGTAACATACCTAGGTGGGAGTGGAGGGGATATTCTGCCCTGGACTTCCAAATGAGTCAGCAAAATTCATAAATATGTGTAACTTTGAATGCAAATATCCTCTTAACACTTTTTTATAATAGAAAAATAAAGATTAGTTGAGTTTATTCTAAAATAAATCTCAAATTTCCATTTCAATTTTTTACAAAATTTACAAGTACGATTGATATGCACTTGTTGTTGTGAATCTAACCATCTGTGTGACTTGAAGATGGGTGCCTTCTGAAAGACTTTGGCCCTGGGCCTTATTAATATAGATTCACCACTGCTATTGAATGTTCTGTTATTGGTTTGAAACTATTTGCCGGTCTTTTCAGTTGCTGTGCATGATATGGCGTGTGGAAATACCAAATAAATTTGTTCCTGCTATTTTGTTGAATGTTTTATCATAAAAAACTGCAACCACCACAAGAAATTTTTTCTTACTTGGTTGAATTCATGGCAGTCATAATGAAATTATAGCTTAAACAAACAATCAGTTGCATACCTACCCTTGAGATGGCCTAGGGTCAGAAATCCCCCCTATTCAAGTCACACTCACCTATTTGTGTTTGCACATCCACAAGTAGTATCAAACGCATGGGTAGTTTTAATTATTGAAATTGAAATATGAATTGCATTTAATAAAATCTCAATGTAACTCAACATAAATTTATTTTACAGTTATAAAAAGGTTTTATAATATATTTAGCTCTTCCTCACAGTGGTAAGGCAGTAGATGACTGCTTTATTTGCAGGGTTATTAAAAACCTTTACCAACTTCAGAAAATGGAGTGAAATGTAAAATTGATCATGTTCACAAATATGCTGTCTTGAGATGTTCAAAATTTTTCTTTTCTACCTGCTTCATGCTATCTACAGATGGCATGCAGATTTTCATTCTATTGCAGAATATCATCTGGAGGCATCTTAAGTATTTTTCTTCTGTTTGTGGTTTGCTGTCTATGCACATAGAGTGGTAGCTTGGATATTAGTGATAGATTGTGGCACTCTCAGAAATTTGTCATCTAGAAGAATTTTTTCAAATCTGTATCTTACCTTAACAAAGACTTATATCTGTGTTAGATTACAAGAGATCTGTGGAAGATGTGGACTTGAATGGGCCTTCCAACCCACTTGATGAAAAGAAAACAGACAAAAATATGGAATATGAAACTATTTTACAGACTTCTTTATGAACACACATGTAATTTGAAGAAAGAACAATCCATATCCAAATAAAACGTGCAAGAAAATAAGAATCTATATAATTGGTCTAGGTTTTCTCGCAGAGAGCAGAATTAAACTATCTATTTTTGTGTGTGATTTTTATGGTTGCACAAAAAATTCACAAATAGTATGTAGATATTATATCAACTAGTTTTATTTTTATTTTTTAGGTCTTTAGATATTATTATTCTGCCTCAGGGTCCTTTGATTGGATCTGATGGGACGGACACTTGCTTTGCTTCCGGAGAGTAAATTAGTTTATTACTCCCCTACCTGGACAGATACAGTTTGTTTACAGTTTTTCTGAAAATAAATTTATTCAATTAAAGGGAATAAAAAAAAATAGTGATAAAAGTGACAAAATTGTAAAAATTGAGTTCATGGGATATTAGTATTCTTAATTATGTTATGAACCTAGGAAAATATATTGCGAGTGAATATTTGATTGGTAGTGCTATATAGTGGCAGAAAGTTTGAACACTTTGTAAAATTACTCATATTGTTAGAAAAGTAATGGTACAAGTGCATAATTTAACAAAAGTACATTAATGTGTTGTAATATTAAAAGTTTTATAAGTTGTAAAACTTACTGCTACTTTAAAAAATTAAATATTATTCTGTTTAAATGATAATTTGCATCATAACTTGTCATTGTCAGATCCAAATCTATAAATCTAGACTGAGAGGCAAAATTACTGGTGTAATAAATTGTTGTGAAAATTTGTCGTCCACACATTCTGCTTACTTTTTAAAACATGAACCATTTTGGGAGCTGTTGCTTCCATCCTCAGCTACTGTCGACTTTTGATCAAATGGTCCTCTGGTGGCAGGTAGGTGGATGAATTTTGAAATTAAATTATTTTCAAAGGAACTTTGAAATTGTTCTGTTCTTGAATAGATGAATGAACAGTCGTTCCCAAACCAGCAGTTCAAAATGCCCACCAACATTCTTCATCAATCTTATATTTTCATCAATTTCATGCTTTTCATCTCAAAAAAGGGCCGTGACAGCTGACTTTTCAATTTGTCCAAATTTAATGGGCCAAAAAGGTCCCCTTTTTCTAATTTCTAAATTTCTTTTCTTTTCTTTTTCTTTGACCAATATAAACTTTGTCACAATCCTTGTAATTTATTTTTTAAATACATGATTTGTTAAGAATAGGTACTTTATCTCTATAATTAGCTTTAGTTAGGGACTTAATGCTTAATTTATTTTGTGGAGCTAAAATGATATTTACTTCTTTGAAATTTTTTTTGGAACTTCTGATGTGACATGAATTATTACAATACTTTATTATAGTGACTCCACTGTGAATTCCTGAAGTAATTTATGTTGTATTAGTGGTGTACTTTCTTCAACTCAACATTACTTTTGAAATGTATAATCATGAAATTAAAGGTGATGATGCTCCAATGTTTTCTAGACAATTTCTAATTAGGAGGTTTTTTATGCTTGTACTTGTACAACTTTCTTACTTCTACCTCTGAACTTGTGTCAGTGATATGACACTTTTGAAGAAAACTTAAACAATTTTCAATCAATTCCTTCCAGATCTTCCATAAAATCTAAAAATATGTCCTCAGTAAGATAAATGAACCTCCTTTCACAAATTTATACTTTATGGTGTATTTCCCACAAGTTTTAGAAATGTTACTTGTACCATTATTTTTCCAAACCCTCCAATTGTAATGTACATGATTTTTTTCATATGAAGATTTAATTTAAATTTTTGTTAAATAAAAAATATTTTCTGGTATTCAAAATATTTTTGCTCCTATAGATGGTCATCATTAAGCTAAGTATAGCTCTGGGGATGGTGGGAAACATATTTTTTAAAGACATATTATGCTAATGCAGTCAAATAAATAATTAAAATTTTGTGTAAAAATGCAGTTAATACATTTAAAAAAAAAAAGAATTCATAATAGTTAACGAGTAATATTGGTTTTAAGTTTAAGAATGTATTTGTGAAAAGGCATCTTAATACTTGCTCTCAAATGAATAGTTCAAAATGACCTGTGACGTACTTGAACAAAATCACTTCCCTATCAATATCATGTTTCTCATTCTAAAAATGAGCAGGTATGGCAGGTTTTTCAAATTGTCATGTCAGTCAGCAAGAGTTGTGGGAGCAAGCTCACTTGAAATGTTTTGCTCATATAATATAATGAAAAAACGGAAGATTTGTCTGTGGAATTTAACTTCAACAGGAACACATCGTCAACTTAAAAGTTCCAGTGTTAATCAGTTGGGGAAAGTAAATTTTAATTTCTTTAAAAACAAATACCTCAGAGAAAAAAAAACATGAATATTAAAATATCATATGAAATAAAATGAAATAAATTTGTAAGGGAATATATGAAAAAACACTTAACTTAATCAATGTTTAAATTAACTTTTTGTCCTCAATGTTATCATTGCACAGTTTTCAACTTGTTTTGGCAATACATATTCATAATTATATTAATATACTCTATTATTTTAAATGCTTAAAGCAAGAAAAGCGAGTTGTTACATGATATAAAAACGTATTCATTTATTTACTTGGTTAGAAGTAACAATGCAGTATAATAACATAGTCCAAAGTAAAGATACAACATAAAAAATAGCATTGTATTTCCTCTGAGGGACTTGCAGAACCTGTGTGCTGCTGGCTTAAATAAAAATTAAAAACTTTATGTAAAATATAAAACAACTTACGACTACATCTACTATAGACCTTCAAAATCATTTATTATTTACTTAGCTGCTATTTTCTCAGTTTAATTTTTAACATTTTTTCACTATTGTATTAAATGTCCTATATTCTAAAAGGTAAATTATCTAAATTCTTTGTAGCCTAGAATAAGAGATGTTTTAATAGCTGTCTTCATGTCTGACCATTGGAAGAGTAATTAACTTATTTCTGGTTTTACTCACAAAGTTTATGAATTTGTGTTTCAAAATGTTATATTTGTGTAAAATATTTTAATCCTGACCAAAACTGGGCAAATTGTTGTTTTTGCATTCATTTTTATTTTTAAAAATTCACACGATAAGTTTTCAATTAAAATAAGTAAGACAAATTTTTCTTACCCAAATCCATGTTCTCATAATTGACTAATTTGCTGGCCTAGTAATAAAAATACCAAAGAAGAGACTAACCCTTACATTAGCCCAACAACAAATTAACACTCCATGTCAAATAACAAATAAGTTGTGACAAATGTTTTAGATATAATTAGGAGACTAGTAAGGCTACGTAGTGACACTAACATGAGAGTACAACTCAGTGGGCCTACTGAGTCATGAAAACAAAAAGTGGCATTCTCCCAATGTTTTGCTTTTAAGATAATTAAACAAAATAAATTGGTACTAACTTGGGCTTAGAAGATTATTGAAATTATTGAGCCATGAGAAGCAAACTCAACTGACATTTTATCAAAAAATCATGTTTTAATAATAAATTTTGAATCAACATATTATAAAATAATATTATTGATACAAAAAGTAAAAAAAATATCTTAAGAATATTTCTCACTATCTGCTTCACAGAACTCTTCAAAGTAACTTTGTTGGCCACTTGAGAATGTTTTCAATTAGTATTTTTATCACGTGAAGATCATTTTGTCACTAGAAGTGATTCTTTATAAATGTTTTGTATGCTCTCCACTTTTCTTTTGAAACTAGCTCACATTTATTTGAGTAACAAGACAGGCATGTCAACAGTGCATGAGTGGTTCCTCTCAGTGCTGGATTTTAAAAAATAGGGGCCCTAGGCACTTAAACATTTGGGGTCTCTACGTTTGAAAAATAAGCTTTTGCTATTCTCTTTAAATCTGGCTACGTAGGATATAAACAATGACAAACAGTTTTATAAATGTTCCAATTAATATTTATTTACATTCTTTTTATTTATAAATCTTTTTATAATATTTAGTACAAAAACATAAGAGTCAATATATCACACAGTACAAAATGTTATTCAAAAATATTTTTGTCTTCATTTTCTATTGCTAAACTCATTAAGGATGTTCTCAAAGTTCAATTTATACAGAATATTGGATTCAATTGAAAGTAAACCTAATATATCTAAATGTTTTTGACCCGTTGTTGCTCTTTGCACATCTTAATAGTTTTAACTGTAGAAATGTGGAACAATTTGAAGTCATTAGTGTCAAAAATATTTATAGTGCAATTTCTACATTTGAAAAAACGGTAACTAATTGATATTGAACAAGTAACTCGTATAATTTCTGAACGTGAAAATGAAACTTTTTTCAAATTTAGATTGGACATAGTGATGAAACTATTTTAACTCAGTGTACAAATCTTCAATATCATTTTTCACAGTGAATAATTGTTTTGCTAACATTTTTTATGCATGTTTGTACTTGCATAAATATAAATAAAAATAAATGCAAATGTCATGTATAACAAAAGAATGCCTAATGACCATGTCATATTTCTTTTTCTTCACTTTCATGGGGCTTTTGAATTTTGGGGTCCCCTGAAATCGGGGGCCCTAGACCAGTGCCTAGTCTGGCCTATTGGGTAATCCAGCACTGGTTCCTCTAATAAATTTAATTTCTAAGAGTACTGTAAATCTGTAAGTTTCTGTTGGATTTGTGTTGTATCCATACAAAAAGAGAGAAGTATTTACCATTTAATGTACAATAACATTAAGAATACAATTAAAATAATTGGATGTATTTGTGTTCTAAAATAAGTGATTCATTTTTGGTTTGAGAAGCATGTAAATTACACCCATACTATTCCTAATTACTTTTTCAAACTCTGCAATAAGGCAGTATTTGATTCCTTCAAGGGTCTTCCAAGGGTGGGGAAAATCAGGTGGAAACCCTATTCCTTTATTTAGTTTTGCACTAAAAACTTACAGATTGAATTGAGTGCTTTCTAATGGTTAATGAGTATTCATTAGGTGAATGTAATGCATTCTAAGGACTAATATTAAATCGTTGAATTAAATAAAAAATTATTTTATTACAAATATTTTAGTATTCTGCTCTATCTTAATAATAATAAATTTATTGTCAGAAAAGCAGTACAAACTGTGTATGACCATGTGGAGGACAACAAACTAATTTACTCTCCGGAAGTAAGCAAGGGACCATCGCATCAATTCCGATCAAGGGCCCTAAGGCTGAGGTGGATTCAAAAATTTCAGCAAAAATGTCTAGATAAGATAAAAAGTTAGCTGCGAGTTATAATACTAATAGAATGTCAATGTGTTTGTAATTTAACGCAAAAAATGTACATGTACAAATTATTATCGAACTATAGATAATTCTGAGTATAAATCAAATCATAAGAATTGAAATAGCACTAAATTCACAATTTATTATTACAATAAATATGCCCCTAGACAAAGCCTAGAGAACCTGTATAAGAAATCTACCTCTACCCGAAGGAAAACCAGAGCAAAACCCGGGCCAGGATGGGGTTACAGAATTAAAGTACACAACCATGCCAAAGTTGAGTACACATAGAACTAAATTAATATGAGCCATAAGACAACACAATCATGCAAGAAAATAGTTTTTTAAATTGTTATAAGTTATTTAAAAAGTACTACAGCAATGGTGTGATAAAGTACAAGACGGATTTAACTTTTATTAAAATCAATAAATTCTTTTACATTCTAGAAGCACTGGTGCAGGAGGTACCTTTCTTGTTTATTTTCAAAATTTGCTGAGAAGTCAGAAACACACCCCCTGAATCAGTATCCATTTAGAAAAGGATAAAATAACTTATTCAATAATACAGGCACTGATTTATATAGGCACTAATTTACACAGTACAGAATCAAGGAAGATATTTTATAACTAAAAGAATTAAAACTATTAAAAATAACATTAAAAAAGGGTATTTAGACACTATTTATAAAGTTTAGTTCTAGTTCATCTTGTACCATACTTCCCTATATAAATGCAATTTCAGGAGAAAATATGATAATACATTCCTCTAGTATTAAAGATTAATGTATAATTAAGTGCTGATTACCAATATGTAAATAAAATAAATAACTAATCAAAGACTTATATCTTCTACCTTAGGACCCTTGATCGGAATTGATGAGATGGTCCCTTGCTTGCTTCCAGAGAGTAAATTAGTTTATTGTCCACCATGTGGTCATACGTAATTTGTAACGGCTTTTTTAACAATAAAGTTTATTTACATATTTATTTACCTTATGATGAACGAATGCTGTATATTTTGTGATATTAAGTACATAATGTTTCAACTTTTTGTTTAAGAAATAATAATACTGTCATAAGTCTTCAATTATTTTAGTTTATATAATAGATGTTAATTGTAGTAGAATATGAATTTTAGTGCTCATTTAGAATAATTGTTCATCACGCATAACACAGGCGGTCTGTGAGGTTTTCAATATGTTATAAATATTAACATCATTAATTTAATTTGTAATGAAAATAAGATGAGTCAAGTCTTCATATGAGTTATGGTAATGTGAGAAACGATGGAAAATAATAAAATAATTTATTAAATCATCTTTACTGTACTCAATAAAACTTAAAACAAAAAAGTCTGACGTAGTAAACAAGTTGTATATAATATTCGCGATTTTGTCATCTGTGTGGAGAATATATTTTTTCCTGGAATAAAAAAGAAGAAAAATGTTTCGAAGATTTTATTTCAAATAATTCGCTACCTTCGGAAAATGAGAGTGCATATGAGCCACTACTTTGGACTTAGGAAAGAAACCGTCTACGGAAGACATAGTTTCTATTGGAGACACCTAGTCTAAAACAATTAGTAAGAACAAGCGATGCCCCTCAAATTGAAGTTTGTAAGTTCTTCTACGGTTCTCAGAAAATGTTCACGCCACATATTCCGTAAATAATGGTTCATGCTTCATTTCTCAATTTATTCAACTGCAGGGTCTTGAAAGAGAAGCATTGAAACATTCGTTTGGTTGTTATTCGTGTTACACAACAATAATATTTAAGGAGTTCGTTATCAGTAAATTAGTTTTTCAAGTTCTATTAAATTATGGGAATAAATTTTAACTTAATTTCGTCATTGATTGAAAACGTGGAAGAAACTAAACGAGATTCAGACTGAACGTTTGCAAGTACATGTATACAGTTCTACCAACCCACTGAGGGTGTAAATACAAGCAAATTCTGTAGATATTCCAGGGTGTTTTGGTTTGCGAGATTGGTGAACTAGGAGCTTGGTGGGTTGCTTCTCAAAACAACGTATGCGATTGCTCATCGAGGTACGCTATTGGAGAAAATGGCGGACGGGGTGGACATTGATTTGTATGCGGACGATATAGAACAAGATTTTGCCCAGGTATTGTGATTTCGAGTTTATACTTTTTGTATATGCGATATAAGATATAAAACTACAATAAGCATATATAAACCAAACGATCTATGTAGTATTTTGTTACCCAACTTAACTTAAAATTGCCTCCACTGTGCTTCGGCGTTGGACTCTTCCCCGACGGCGTCAGGCATCATGCCGGGCACCGGTTTGTGTAACATTCGAAAAACACATTGCGATATTGCGAGACGAATTCTTATGGAAAGTGTGGTTTGTACTGTTGTACAGTACAACAACTTTTGAAGTAGTTTCAAGCACGCTAGGATGTTTGATATTGAACTAGTGAATTAAGAAATGTATTGTGTATATTAAATTGATTTGAAATGGAAGATTCGAAGAAGGTGATGCAAGTACTTTTGATTCTTCAATACTGTTAATAAAACGACCAATAATTTGTTTAATCAATTACACTTTATATTTTTGTATGCAATTGGTAGATCTCAAGTTACTTATTTAGGATACTTTCTTAGTTTTACTCATCTAGTGATCATGTTTCATTGTAATTAACTTTTTGGAAGGATTCAATTTCCATTTCTGTGAATGTTTCAAAATATGGTTTGATTGAATTGGGAATTGTTTAAATGATTGTCATTATTTGTTTTGATTTTTAAAATCAATGGTTTAATTAGTGAAAGTATTATTGATAGGATGAATTTGCTGCTGATGGAGTCGATTTATATGATGATGTCATTGCGGCTCCCCAAACTACCGCTGCTGGTGGCGAAGAAGGAGCTCAAGCTCCTCACACTCCAGGACCTCCTATACCAAATGCTGAAGGTCATTCTCCTAATTCTAATCCTCCCTATCACCAAATGGGAAATAATATCCAACCCAATCAAGTCGGAAGGCGTCACCAGTTATATGTGGGGAACTTGACATGGGTAAGTGTTGATTGATACCAAGAGTCCTTTAATATATCATTTCTTCATTGTTAAATAATTTTCCAGTGGACTACAGATCAGGATATTACTGATGCTGTTCTTGGCATTGGTGTTACTGATTTTGTTGAAGTCAAATTCTTTGAAAATCGAGCTAATGGGCAATCAAAGGGATTTTGTGTTATCACATTGGGTTCGGAGCCTAGTATGCGGATGTGCATGGAAAGACTTCCTAAGAAAGAGTTACATGGACAATGTCCAGTTGTTACATTTCCAACAAAAGCTGCTCTGAACCAGGTACATATTTTTTAAACAAGTCACCTTTTACAATTTTTTGTTTAGAAAAGGTTTTTAAGCTGTATTTTTTTTTTGCAGTTTGAGGCACAGTCTAAGACACGTCCTGCTCCTCCACCTAATCCCGGACCTCGTAATGCACACCCCCACCAACATCCTCATCCACCACGTATGATGATGGGTCCGCCTCAGGGTATGCGACCCAGAATGCCTCCCCCTGGTATGCCTCCTCCAGGTCCTGGTCAGCGAATGCCTGGACCCCCAATATCTCACGGAGGACCCCCTGGACATGGGCATCCTCAAGGTCCTCCCTCACAGGGTCACCCACCTCCAGGGTTTCAACATGGAAATTGGAATGGACCTCGTGCAAATGGTAAGTACTAAATTTAACTAAATCAAATGGTCCGTGATATATTTTAAGTAATTTGTTTGTGGGGGAATAATGAGTTGAATGGTTCTTATGATTCTATAGGCTGTACTATTTGTGAGGGAATATTTGGAGGGCTTTGAAAATTTTTGTTATTCTTTGAAGTGACTAGTAAATAGGTCAGCATTGACATTTAAGTTCTCCCAAGAGGTTAAAATCCAGTTTTATAATTCTTGCTGAATTTGAATTGTATAGTTAAATGATATGTTTGTCTCTCAGAGTTCATGTTAAAAAAATAATTTTAATTGGTTGTGTTATGATTTATTAACACTTTTTCCTTTTCTCAACTTTGTTAGTTTAAAAAATAAAAATCTTTTAATTTTTAGATAAATCTGGACACTTGACATTCTGTAAGCATTTTTGTTTAAAAACTACTTACTTTTTTTTAGTGTGCGTCAATTAAAACTGGTACATCTCTGTAGATATTGTGGATGTAATTTAAATCATAATCTTGAACAAGTGTGCTCTTATATGGTATTTTATTAGTGAAATCTCTTCCCGTGTTAGTGTATTTCACATACATTTTATACTTGGTGCAATGGTTGTTTTTATTACAAAAATGATTTCAAACATTAAAAGCATTTTAAAATTTATTCAGTTATTTTGATATATTAAGCAAATTTTTCATTGCTAGCATGGTTATTAAACACTGCTTCTAGTCTTGTTAATTTATTGTTCAAAGGAATTTACTTAATTTTGTAATTGCTTTTGCTTTTTACTTGCATAACGACTTAATCATATTTGTGTGATTTATTTTATATTAAATCATTACTGGTTCTCAAACCTCCTCTATCTGAGAAAATGTTATGTGTCATTCTTTACCTGGGTGTGAATTGTTTCATTATTGGTTTACTCCTTGTTTTCCTCTTTTATTGTGGTCATCATCCCTATCCCTTGTGTTGTGTTGTTAACCTCCTCCTGAGAACTACATTTCATTTTCCGTCATTCATATCGCAATTCTTTCCATCCTTTCTTCCACCCCTTTCACGAGAAGCTACCCCTCCCTTTTGACTTTCCTTATGGCCTCTCTCGTCTATCTTCATGAGAGCTGCATGTGCTGTTTGCAGGCCCGCCCAGACCTGGGCCTCCCCCACAAGGCCCACATCCTCAGGGTCCACAGCAGAGGCCACCACCAGGAATGGTACGCACCTTGTTGACAAGCTCATTTTTGTCCTTTATTGTGGCCTTTGTTACTGATATTTCATAATTAAATCATTATTTATTAAATTAAAAAATTAATTGATATCTATATTTCATTGCATTCAGCAACCATTCCAGGGGCCTCCCCCAGGACAAGGGCCTCCAAGAGGCCCGCCTCCGGGTGCTATGCCTCCGGATCCCCGTGGTCCCCCGCCACGTCCTGAGTGGAACAGGCCTCCAGGACCAGGTATGGGTGGGTTTAGGGCTATTCCCTTGTCCTTTTGTCCTTGTGTTGCTTTTAACCCTGTAGGTTGTGTATGTAGTTGGGATCCCTGCATGCTTTATCCTCATTTAAAGATTGATAATACTAGTATACCATTGCTTGAATCTCATGGTTTCTTCTCTTGTTTCTTGCGGGACTGTAGGTATGCCTCATCACCCAGGAGGGCCTGGTTTTCCCCCACATAGCCAGCCTCCACCTATGCAAGGCCCCCCTCCAGGGCAGGGACCCCCTCCAAGAGGGCCACCACCAGGTCAAATGGGAGGTAGGATGCTCTTCTTATTTTCTCCAAGCAAAGGCTTGTTTTTTGTCGTAATGGGTTATTTTCTGCATCGTTATTTCGTAGCTATCATTATTTACATTGTCGGTGTTAAGTTTCAGAATTGTATTTAGTAAAATAGATTTTTGTTCTTGTTCATTATTAATGTTGGTTTAGGTGAAGGCTGATTAGTTATCTTGAGTAGTGGTAAAGTGTTTTTGAAATGCTTGCCTGTCAATATTAATGAAGTAACATTTTTTTAGACCAGTTTAAATGGTCTAGTCTAAAATTTGGGTTGGTCATGGAGTAAACAAACATTATGATTCCATAATTTTTTAATTGTAGTATTTGTTAATGGGAAATGTAGAGTGTTATTGAAGCTTACCTACATGGAGTAATACGAGGTAGGAGTTGGGTGTTAGGGCTATTGTTAGTAGGTGGGCCGCTTGGCTGGGTTTATCAACAACTTGGTCCAAGTGGAGGTGTTAGTAATGGTTAGTTATTGATACTAGGAGCAGTAGGAGGTGGATAGGGGAAAGAGGGTTCACTTTTCAGTAATCACAGCTATATGAACTGGCACATTAATGTGAAAAGCTACAGACAACTTCTGACCCCACCGGGAATTGAACCCGGGATGACTTGGTGATGAGCTAGAACGCTACCGACTGAGCCATGGAGAGGTTCTTTTTCCATAATTGAGTTGAATATAAGTAAATCACTGAATTGATAGAATGATGAGTACTTAAATAGTTCATCCCTAGGTAAAGAGACGATTATTTGCAGATTATAAATACATGGGAGACAGTATCATTTGAGGAATAGTCTTGTCTTCAACAATCAACTTGTCTGAAGTAAATGATCATGCAACTAGAATACCACCCTTGGTTACATAATTCATTTTACTTTAGCTGTTTCAAGAGACAGCTCAGGGATAGCTTTAAATTGTTCCTTGTAGTGTGTTGACTATGAAGACTTTTCTATTGAAATAAAATGTTATAACTTTAGCATTGTTTCATTTGGGCTGTAATCAATTAAATTTGTTAGTAAAGAGATGAAGTAAGATTCATCTTTCTTTAACGCTAAGGTTTGCGGAATAATTTTGTAAACTAATTGTGCATCATGACTACATTCACAGGGAACTGCTGAGGAATAAATGTGTATTAACTTCCTGTTCTATGTGTTTCCTTTGATTTGTTTTTCACATTTTGTTTGTATAGGCTCTGATGAATACTTGAATTATTTGAAATGGGATAATCTTTTAGCAGAGAGAATTAGCACTAAATTGACAAACATTGCTAGATATTTATTTATTTAATTTTTGTGTTTTATGCTAGTGGTGGCATATTCTATTATTTGAGCAATAATTGTCTATATGTTCTTTTCTTTTTGCCAGATCTGCTTTTTTGATTGAGATAAAATTAACAGAATCAAGGTGTGTTGGAATAAATGCAATCTTCAAGTTTATTTCTGGGTAGGGTCAGTTTTAGTAGATTTTTCAACTGTAGAAAATATGTATGTTATGGATTCCCAAGATCCTGTATGTGTACACTGAATGAAAAGGTCCAGGCTGCCAGAAGCCAAATAAAAGATAATTGTTTCCTAACTTCTATGTACAATCCATGACTAGTATAGGCTAAATAAGAAACGAGAAACCAAAAATACTCTGCATTGTCTCGTTGAGGTTAATAGAAAAATTACCACCAAAATACTATGATAGTTGTGTGTTCATAAAATAAACAACTTATTGTCAAGAAAGCAGTTACAACTGTGTTTGATCTCATAGAGGATTATGAATAAACTACTTTACTGTAGTAATTAATATAATAATAATTATTATTATATAACATTTATTGTTCATCTAAGAAAAGTTTGGTCACAAATTTGTAGAAAGAAAAGTACTTATGAACAGTACATGACAATAGTATCAAACCACAATTTTAATGAATGAAACTTTCAGTAAACAGGAAAATTTAAGAAAGAATAACTAAGCAAGAATCACAAAGTGAGTGCAAGCTAGCACATACATGCCTAGTGTTAAATATTATTTTCCTTCTCTGAAATTTATTTTGTAACAATTATCTTCCTATTGTGTCAATCAGGGCCAATATTATGCCCTAACATGGTACCATTATTGAAAAGCCGTATTTGGTATGGTCAGTAATAAATTACTTAGCAGTAATTTATCCCTGGGTGTATTCATCTAGCTTGCCTATTCATTCTTAATTGTAAGTTGCAGGAAAGTAAGTGCAGTGTGACCCGTTTTTAGGAGGCACTGTATGAAATGGAAACTTGTCTCNACCCGTTTTTAGGAGGCACTGTATGAAATGGAAACTTGTCTCAGGAGATTTTTTTTTTTGGCTCTAATGACCTCGATGTTGACGAGCCCTAAAGCCCCACAAAAAAAAATCAGGAGATTTTAGCAAGTGAGAAATGGGTTTTAAACAAGGTAGACCTCACTTTGTATATTTATGATGAATTGGAATGATTGTGGAAAACCCTTGTACATGTTTCAGTCTTATTAAAGCATACAACAACCTAACTATCCACAACATAACACTTGCTCTTTTCTAATTACATTTAAATAATTCTTTTAGGAGAAACTTTTCCTAATAGTCATGTTTTTTATGACAAAAAAATAAAATAACACTTGACCAAAAATTAGAGAAAATAAAGTTTGCCTGGACAAAAGGATGCCCGCTAATTAACTCCAGCAAACGTTTGTCTAAAAGTAAATTTTCCTGGGAAAACGTATATGCCTCCTATTTAAACATATGTAACGAATTGCTTCATCACAGCAGTCACATGACTTAATGGTGAAACAGACACCGTAAGGTTCGAGGTGAGGCTTTGCTGTGTTGTCGGCATCTGGATGCAATTGAAATATGCTCTGAATTTTCACAACACATTTCTTTGTTGTCTCTGTCAATGGGGTTGGAATTTATTGAGGGGAAATGTGTTTTGTTTACCATGAGGTGGAAAGCCCTATTCATTATCTTATATTCAGGCTAAAATTGCATTGTTTCTAAATACCCATTCTCAGAACCTCTGATACTGTCCACTATAAGCTAGTTGCACAATGAGGGACCAATGTTATGTACTCTCCTGGCTGTTCACTATTAATTGTGAGAAGATGGATCATGTAAATAAGGGTTTGGATCTGTGGGCATTCCCTCCGGTCTTACAGCATTTATTTGTGGATTGGTTTTGTTTTTTAGTACAATTATTTGACATGTTGCAAAAATCATGAAGTTTTTATCACGAATGCAGCCATTAACACTTGCAAGATTGATGTGATTTATCAAATGATTTTTATTATTGAAGTTTTATTAATGTAGACTGTCATCACTGAACTTTATAAAAAGAAAGTGGGAGCTCTTCATGACCTGTTAAGACAGTTACACCCAGATCAATTTGGTGCTACACAGCTCGTTTTTTCTTTGCTGCCAGTATGATGTATGCCTGATACTCTGATTTTCTTAGTAATCTAACATATCTTCTATCTTATTATTTCACCTAGGTATGTGGTTGTGTGTAAGAGCAGATCGAATGATGCTAACATATATTTTAAAAATCAAAACTATTCTTATTCTTATTTGGAAGTTTTGTGCATGGCTAAGCATTTGAAGAACAGGTGTAATACCTTATGTGACTTAAATATTTCAGAGTGATTTAAGTACATGTATATGTACATAGAATAGATGCTTCAGGTACTTCCACTTCAAATGTTTAATCCAATTCAAGTTTCTTAATTTCTCTCATGCACTTAATGAAATTTGTTTATTTTTGCATCATTGGATTCTTCATTGGCAGTTAAGATGGAGATTTTATTGGTATTTTCTGAATCCCTACCTGGTTATTTCAAAATCTTTTAACCTGTGTGAGCTTTTCCATAAGATATCATGTAAATGTTATCATTCAATTTTGTCTAGTATGTGTCCTAATCAAAGACAGGTTGTTTTACTCCCAATAAAGAAAGAGGAGCTCCAAACATGTTATCTAAGCTGATTCTACCTTAATTAAGTGAATATGTCTTCACTTGTTTTTGGGGGTTTTAAACTTTTTATTCCCCCCCTAAAAATTGTGAATCTGTTGAAACAAATGTGATCACATTGTTTAGTGTCTTAATACTCAAAATGTACTTAAGAAAATGTAATACTTCGCAAAATTAGGCATATGAATTTACAAAATGTACTTCACCGGTAAACAAGGTCATCTGATCTCCATTTTGTAGATGGCCATCTTTGTTAAGTCGTTGTGTTTTGCTTACAGGACCCGGAGGTCCTCCGCCAGGTCATGGCGGTCCTGCCGTGCATGGGGGACCTCCTCAGGGACCGCCTGCACCCCATGTGAATCCAGCTTTCTTCCAACAAGGTGCAGGACCTCCTCATCAGGGCCCTCCGCACCAGGGGCCTCCCCCACCCCACGGCCCCCCTCATGGCTATGGGCCTCCTCCCACATCCCAGGTACGAGGCTGGCCAAAGAATCCTCCTGGCGTAAGTTTTGCTTATAGTTTTGTTTTACCCGTGTACGATATGTTTAATACGGGTATAGTCAGTACTAGAGCCTAAAATGGTTCGTGCCTTTCTATCTATGGGGCCCTCGATTTCTGCATGATTATTGTTGAGTTAACTGAAAGATAAAAGTAGATTTTCTCTGACCTCTTTATTTCTGGAATGATTCTTCCTCATTATATTTCAGCAACTACTAACTTCTTTTTTTGTATACTTGAAGGACAAAACTATGCGAATATTATTATAGACAATCAATTTCTTGATGTAATGCTTTATTAGTATTCACTAATACATGGCCAACGTTTCGATGCTAGTTTGGCATCATCTTCTGGGTCGTTATTTTATTATTTGAAGTGCTCCAAATTATTCAAACATTTTTTAAATTAAAAATATTTACAAAAACATCACATTTCAAAAAATAAAACTGTGAAATAAGTTCACCTTGTCTTGAGCCTTCCTTCATAAAGGCATGATAACAACTCATTTTGAGTATACGACTCCTTCAATTATACATATATCAAGAATCAGAATAGAATCAATATTTTATCTAACTTTTTTTTTACCTAATTCTTGGCTTGTTATGATTCTTTGCTACGCGACTCATTCTGAAGAAATATGCACTTTGAATTGTCACTGGGTTGGATTTTACTTTGCATGATGATAACATACTTCCATGATGGCCCTCTTAACAGCTACAATTCTTAAAATATTTTCCTTCTCTTTTTTTTATGAACCTAACCATTGGAGGTCATTTAATGTCATATTACGTCCCAAAGATATGAGTGGGGATCTGGGAGATAATTGTGACAGAGTGTGACACAAATATTGGGAGGCATATGTGATGTGTTATATGTAAGAAATTAAGTATATTTTGATTTAGTTTTCATCTCGCAACATAGGGTATTTATCATGAGCAATTTATAACAGTTGTTATATATTATTTATTATTTCATTTGTTGTACTGTATGAGCTCCGGGTTAACTCGATTACTTCTTATAATAAACACAAAGTTCATGGTACCATTTATATTTATCCCAAAACATACTTTTGTGACTGTCAACTCTTCTTTTTAGGACTAAAATCTACAAATAAAAGTAATGTGAACAATTGCTTTAAGTTTCAGTGCACTTTGTAGATCCTGCATTAGGAATAGTTATTAACTTCCCCCATAAACTACATTGTTTATCCATCTTATGTCTTATTTACAAAATATAATATTGTTAAAATTTGTAACATTGCAAAGGGAGGGAGGCATCAGTACAATATAAGCAAGTGTGGATGAAGGAATGGGGAGAGCTAATGAACAAAAATTGTGTGACGTACTATGCGAGTGACCTCTTATGTCAACCCACTTACGTGTTAAGTTAATCTAGAACTTGTTTTATGTTATGCATTTTGAGTTGTTTATATTGTTGCTCTGTTTTACTATTAAACTTAAATTCTTAGCTTGAATGGTGTGTTTTAGTTCCAATAGCGTTTGGTCTTATTACAGCCTCAATATGGTGCACCACCGCCAGAGCATCGTCCTGATGGTCCTCCTCCCATTAGTGAAGCAGAATTTGAGGAGATAATGGGACGAAATAGGACAGTTTCTAGCTCTGCTATTGCTAGAGCAGTCTCTGATGCTGCCGCCGGTAATTTATTGATTTCCTTTACTCCTTTTGTTTGGTATGTATTCTCTATTTCCACACTTGTAATTTTTTCTTTTGCAGGAGAATATGCTAGTGCTATTGAAACTCTTGTTACGGCAATCTCTCTCATAAAGCAATCAAAAGTTGCCAATGATGATAGGTGCAAAATTCTCATTAGTTCCCTACAAGATACCTTACATGGTGTTGAAACTAAAAGCTATGGATCAGCCCGGAGAGGTTAATATCTTATTTATATGTCTCGAAAAATTTTCCAGTATGAAATGTACATCATATTTTCTTATCTTTTCAGAACGATCTCGATCTCGTGACAGAGAACGTTCACATCGACGCAGACGTGAAAGATCCCGGAGTCGCGAAAGAGAGTACCGTGAACGGAGTAGGGAGAGAGATCGTGACCGTGAGAGAGAAAGGGAACGAGATAGGTACTACGCTGATAGCTATGCCCGAGATCGATCCAGAAGTCGTGACAGGGAACGTGAACGGGATTATCGCGAACGCAGCAGAGAGGACAGGTACAATTTTCTTTCATAAACTTGTGGTGATTGTGTTGAATTTAGTGTTCTTTGTTTATCCTGTGGTTCCCTTTGAATAGTTCTGCCCGTCAGGCTGTAAGACCTCGTGCCAAGTCTCCTGAACCTCCTGACTCAGCTGCTGTTATGAGTTCCAAGTCTAGGTATGTAGCTTACTTTTCTTTATTCCTTCACTGAAATATTGACTGTCAAACGAATTATCTAATGGCTATTGAGGCTACTGCCTTTCCACTTGTGCATAGTCATTAGTCTGAAGGTAAACATGCTGTATTTTGCAGTGAAACTTTAATTTTGTGTTTTTTTTAAATACTTTTTTTATGACAAATTTTTGTGCCTTCTATTTTAGATATTTGCTCTTGTGTATTAAGTGTTAAACATTGTCCTTTTTCGGTTTGTCGCATTGGTAATTTCCTTGCTTTTGCTATGTGCTTGATAAAAATGTATTAATTATTTCCTTGAGTAGATAGCTTTTGCTAATAGTTAACATGTTTGTATGCTCATCTCAGTCAGAGTGTAACAGAGGAGGTTGACCCTTGTGGAAATGTTTCATTACTTACTGGGCTGCAATATTAATTCCATTCTCCAAGAACACTAATCTTTTGTTATTCTGTGTGTTATATAAGATAATTAAAAATTGCCTTAGAAAGGGTGTATTGGAAGCTTTATATCTGTGAGTATCTTTGTACCACAAACTGTAGACAAGTACTTTGATGTCAAAGACCTGTAAGCAATGTGGGGAATTTTTGCCTGTTGAGTATAGGAATGGAGTATGCTTTTTAGTTTTACCTCTGTTAAATAATTGAAATTACTCTTTATACAACATGACTGTGAAGTGCATACTCAGGAGTCTTTTTCTGATGTAGTAGAGAACAAGTAATATTGTTGTAGAATATTTTGGTTATTTCTCTTACCTTTCAGTAAATTCATTCCTACAATAGCTATTTTGATCCGTTTCCAATTTCAGAAACAGGAATGAAAACAGCAGCAAGTTTTCTACTTATCTATGATGTGTGCATGAAGAACAAAATCTGGTACATAGTTCTGTGTACCAAACAAATTCTTCTTGTGTGTGTCTACAGGCATGTGTACTATGGGTTCACTATTCTTGGATTATTGTGTAGTGTCTTTGACGTGGCACATATCTTTGTCTCTTTGTAATGTTGTTTGGGTCGCCAATTAACTCTCTCTTGGAAAAACCCATTCGTGTTGTAAATGAGAATAGAATCTAGTTCACAGTATTTTGTGCAAATTGTCACTAAAATAGTTAAAAACTCATTTTCTGGTATAATCGAAAGTAACTGAGATAACATGATTCTCAATATATTAATGGTTAATTTCTTTGCACTATGTACTAATTCCTTGTTAATGGGCGAACTCAATACTATTGATTATAAAAGCTCCTAAATTTTCTTGCACAAGTCTGTATTTCTGAAACTGATTTTGTTGTGAACAATATTGTTTACCTGTATATAATTCAACCAAATGTACATAAACAACTTCATATTGATGAATATAATGTGATCTAATTACTTGTGCATTTTTATTAGTATTTTGTTACATTGCCACAGTTACTAATGATACTTTTTTTCACAATGCTCATGTAGAATTTGTTATGTAACTACTGTATGTGGTGTGTTAACTAGAAAATTTGATTGTTATATTTATATATAGTTCACTACACTTGGGTATTGTTTATTTAACACTAGTTTCATTTGTATTGAATTGTGTTAAGTGACCATTTTAAAAATCTGTCGGTATGTGACTTAAACGTGTAATGGAATTTGTTTTCTTCTTTTCTTTCATTGTGTACATAAAATTGAAGTTTCACTTAATACTTTACCTGCAGACTTTTCATAGCCATGAAAGCTCGTCCTGTACATGTTTTTCTTTTTGGAGCAAATGTGAATGTCATAGACTTCTCTTGTTCTACAGGTATTATGATGATCGCTACAGAGAGCGAGACCGAGAGAGAGAGCGTGAAAGGGAGGGCAGTCGACGAGAACCTGAGAGAGAGAGGGAGAGAGAAAGAGAGAGGGAACGCAGAGAAGAAAGGGAATCCTCTCACCGTAGTTCCCGACATTGATGAGCTTAATTTTTTGTAAAGAGTTTGTTTAAAAGTTCCCATTATGTCCTTTACTAAACCAGTGATTTGGCTGATTGATAATCTGTTCATTCCTTCATACACTCTGGTACAAAATGGTACTTACCATTTACTGTGTATCTCAATGTTCCTTTGTAGGGAACATTATTTGTATTAGTAAGTTAAATGTTTTAAATCAGGAACATCTTGTTTGATCTATGTGACATTTTAATGGAAATCTTTTGTGAGTAGATGTTTTGGAAAATACGATTTCTACAGAAGATTGTAAAATGGGTTGAAAGACTTGTATGGTAGAAGAGACTGCATAATTTTGCTCTTGCTTTTTATTGTTAGACGTTAGTTTGCAAGGTTTTATGTGAGAGTATCTCCTATTAAGCTTCTGAATCAAGAGGATGTGGAGAATGAATGATTCTTTGTTTGAAGTTCAAAGAAGACTTGGCAAGAGGACAGAAAGCATCATTTGAAGATTTCAAGACCTTATGCTATTGTTCGTCACTCCTATTGATTGTAGTAAAATCTGTCTAGAAATAGCCCTTGGCCAGTAGTATTAAATCATTGCCAGAAGCATTTTGTAAAATACTTTTAAAGACGAGCACATAAATGTAGCATCTTATTCTTGCTCATTGCAAGAAACTCTTGAAATATTCATATGCACAGGTACAATGTAGTTATTAGTTCAGTACTTGAATTCATTGTCTTCATATGTTTGTTTTTCGTGAAAGAATAACATATTTTATAACTTGTTTAGTTGAAAATTTTTTTTGACTTGCTGCTCGAAGGAGTGGAATTTGTGTTTGTCTTCGTATGCTCAATGTAGATATTTTACTGGCCATAGATTTAATTTTTGGGTATAGTTCATACCGTCTTCTATTTTTCTTTTCACGTTACAGTCATAAATATGATTGTATAAATGTCATTCATGTCATAGTCATGAATAGTCAAACCAATTATTTCTAGATTTATAGTACAATTCGTGAAGTTGAAATAATTTAATTCTTTGCTTCTCTTTTTTTAAAGAGTACATTATATTTTAGAAATATTTGATTTATATTTTGGAATTATTTCCAGTAGAGCTTCTTGATGTTCATTAAATTTATTACCAAATATTGTATTCTGTGCTGTATTGTCTATACTGTATTGTACTTATTAAAATATGAAATGAATATTGTAGTCATTTCCATGAATGTAGTTCATAGACTGTATAATTTTTCCAGTGGGCTAACATTTTGGGTTAATGCATACAGAATTTCCATTTTGTAAAATTCTTTATTTCTTTGAGTCTGCAGATAAGACTGATTAAAATGCATGTCTCTGTGTTTTGTAAATATTTTTGTTTCAGAATGTAAGTAATTCCTCTTAAGATTTTTTAAAAGTAATGATCAGTTGAAACTAATTCATGTTGTTTAAGAAATGTAATTCTACCATTTTTTTTTGTGAGACAGTATTTTCATGTTACAAATAACTTGAAAAAATAATGTTATAGACACAAGATAAACATGAGATGTGCACTCCGATATAGATGCAGTTATTTAAAATTCTTGAAATTTTTTAATTGTGTTAATTACTTTTATGTGGGATAATTGCAAGGCACTTTTCATGTTTCTAGAATTAATCATTCATGTTTTCACTCATTTAATCATGTGAATATTTCATTATGATTTGCTTTTTAAAATGGGATGCTTATGGAATTATGTCAGTAGCAGCAAATCGGCTATTGAAATCAAGATACCATTTCTTGTTGTATTGTTCATCTTGATTTCATTGTAAATCCTGTGCATAATGCATGGCTGTGCTTAAAACTGCAGCCTCACATTGCTGCCCATTCATTTCTTTCCAAGTTAGTGTTTGGAATGCATTCCCATGCTTAAAAGGTGGAATGAGAAATTATGAAAGAAATATCTTGATAATTTAAGATGCTTAGAAATGGGTGTGCGAGTTGTATATAAATATCATCCTAGTCACTGAAGATAAGTTGTACTGAAATACCAACTACTTGTGTTGCTAATACGAGTCTACTGAAAAAATTTCAACCATTATAAGGGAGACAATTCAGGTAATGTTAGTAAGTAAGCTTTTGGTGTATTGCATGCTTTCTGGCTACAACTTAGCCGTCATCCATCTTTGTGTTTGCAAGTTGACTTATTTATTTGGAAGACTTAGTAATGGTCTGGTAGATTAAATCATGTATTTTGAAATTTGAAAGTCAAAAACTAGGAACTTAATTTGAGAGTTTGAAACTAGGAGTATAATCTCAGAATGAAAAAGTGTATGAAGTATGCCTCCATGTCATTACTGTGGGTTTAGTGTTGATCTGTTTTTTATTTTAATTACTTGAAAATCAATATTTATGAACATGGTGTCTTTGTTAAGGTTGAAGTGGACTGTTTTAATCTTTTATTGGTTGGGTTATACTATTTGATGTTCATAAGTTTTACATAATCACCTATTTGAATTGTTCCAAATAAGACTGAATTTTCCCCACCTTAAGAATTAAAAAAAACCAATGTGCATGCAATAATTTATTTGAAGGAAAAATTATGCCTGTTGGTGCACGCAAAAGTAAAGTCAACCAACTCTGTGTATTGAGTTATAACTAAAATATTTATTGTTTAAATATTATTAACTTTACAAAAAATATTCTTAAAAGAACATATAAATTTGTATTTTTAATTTCTCATTAATTCGAATAGTACATTTTTATGAAAAGTAAAACTCCAGATGTATCATTCAGTGCTATACAAAAATATTATACTGGTTAAGTTTCTGAAGATAATATTTGATGTTTAGTACTAATGTTGTTTAAAGTAATAGATTTAATTTTTTTGGCATTTTAAATGTTTGATGGGCTTTTGTTTTTTCTAACTGTTCTCAGTTAGGATATGTTGCACTTATATATTAGTAATGGGTAACTAAAATTTTGTGATGATTTGTTCATGGGTCTTTTATTTTATTAACCAAGGTACTGCAATATAGATGTGTCTTGTGGGATGAATGTGAGTTGTTAAATACTAGTGCACAAATACTTCTCAAATATGGATTTCTTATTTTAAGACATGCTACTTTTATAGACAAGTCAAAATCACTATTCTTCTAGATATTTTTGAATTTATTAGATGTATTGAAAAATGTTATCTGAAATTTGTTTCAAATAACTTTGTGTAAACATCTCAGGGTATATCTTGCCTTTTGCCTATCTTGTAATATGTAGGTAATTTTATTTTTACTGATAGTTTTGATGCCTGCTAATTATTTACTTTATGACAGGTTGATCTGAAATTCAAATTTTTTTAAGGATTCTTGGCAGTAGAATTGATATGAAATTTCTAGAGAGAATTTTAATGAATGAAATACTGGCCTTGTTTAATTGAGTCCTTAAAGAAAGAGTGGTTCAATGTAGTAAGTGCAGAACGTGGTTAATACTGTGCTAATTGAAAAATGTTGGTTAATATTTATTTTCATAGATGTGTGTCAACTGTGAAACTACTTAAAATTAACATTTAATTTTGGTCTCCAATAACTAAGAAATTTTTATAATGCTATATATATATTTTATATATATATATATATATATATATATATATATATATATANATATATACATATATACATATATACATATATACATATATATATATATATATATATATATATATATATATATACATATATACATATATATATACCTGATTGCTTATTAAAATATTTACTTTGCAGTAAGTATGTAATTTTTTATGATACTGCACAGTTTAAAGTACCATTTGGAGATCATGCTCGTAAAGACTAGAATACTAGTTCTGTAATATTAAAGAGGGGAAAAGACAGATTAAACATTTTTGCACAAGTATTATTGGCGACGATAGTTCAAATACGTGTAAGAACTGTCGTGACTGCAGATTTGATTTGTTTTTCATTTTGTATTTTCTTCACTTATTTTATCATGTTTATCGAGTTCTCTTGGATTTGTGTGTTTGATTGTGTTTCTCGTAGAAAAGGGCGCATCTCTTTTCTCTAAAATGAGGCATTGCTCTTAAGTTATCCACTACAATGTCTCCTAATTTTCATGTGAGATATGTGACATAACTTGTATGTATGCTATGTATGTTATAAGGGTTTAGTTTGTTAATCCTGGTAAACTTATCATACTAATGCATTTTTTCCTTGTCAAGTTCAAAATGCACAAAGTTGAATTGTACATGGGATTAATGTACTTTGTGTAGTTTCATTGTTGTAAAGTGTGTTTTTGTATTGTTTATTCATAGAAGTTTCGTTTTCTGTAAATAAGAGTAACTGCAATGAATTTTTGTTGCAGGATAATGAAGTGGATCCTGACGTGAGGTATCAGGTGAGTTGATTGCATGACTTAATTGTATCACTGATTCATGAACAGTAAATGAAAGGGCTATAATTTGGATTTCTTGATAACTAGAAGGAAATACTAGAGTGAGTTAGAGAGATTAACCTCTCTTGCATGAACAGTTAATATTTTCTTGGAGGATCTGAGTAATAAGTTACTTATTAAGTGATATGTAACACTAATCAAGGAATGGATCTTCCCCCTTGAGAAATGGTCTTTGTACTAATTTGCTAGAAAATACATTCATGAAATGTACATTGTGAGTTTGTCTTCATGATCCTGTGAAATAATACTCCTTATAATTATGGACAAAACAGTTTATTGAACTTCACTTAAAATGTTATAAAGGTAGGAAATGACTGTACATAAGAGTTTAATGAATTGGTATGATTTGCAACAAACAATTTCACTTTACATATTTTTAAACTCTTCTCCTGTACTATTCAATAGTAAAATATTGGGATTCTCCCGCTCAAAATCAGTCATTTCATGTTCACGTTCATCCTTCCCCCACTCCCCCAATGTCTTCATCACATCTGGCTGGTTCCGCATCTGTTCCTCCTCTTTCTGCAATGCACATATACATCCCAAATCCTTGCACATAATGGTCTGAATATATTTAATGGTTCTTAACAATACAAATAATTTATGAAAAATTTAAGTTCAGATGAAATACCCACGAGTTCAGTATCAACATGCAGACTGAAAACAACAGTAAAAGAAGCTTCTAGATTGTACTCCACAATACCAGTTTTCTAGTTCTTGAACATGCAACGCTAAGTTATCTAAGAAAAGTTGTTCAATCATCATGAGGTGACACATTTGCTTGGGTTGTATTTATGTTGTTACCACAAGTGTCTACAGAATCTCCACAGCTTTCTCCAAGCTTGGTTTCAGATGGGGAATCGTCAGCAATGTTATTCAGATTTGAAGATTTTGTCTCACCATCCCTAGTCTCAGGCTTTTTAATTTTAAATTCATGTTTTGGTTTTTCTACTATTGGAACAAGGTCATCATCCTTCTCTGCTTTAACTTTATCCCCATCCCACCAGCCATTCACCAAGTTACTGCGCTCCTGATAACATGGAAATCTTAATAAGCTTTGGCAATATAAAAGTAATACTAAAAACAAAGCAGAGATGGTGTTAATCCCATTTTGTTAATCTGTTATAAATAATCAATGGTAACAATTGCCACACACACGTTTGCTACAGCTGCTAGATTCCATATTTTACAATTATAATTTCTATCAATAGTACCGTGTATAAATCTTCACCAAAGTACAATATTCATTTCAGTGATGTCATCCACACATCTTCATTTACAGTATTCAACAAAGACTAGTTTTGTGGCGAACATCATTCAAAAAATATTTTACTTTGTAATCTTTCCGAATCCTTTGATTGCATTGAAACACACAGAAATAAGTATAGCAAATAGTAGAATATGAAACTAATCAATTCGATCGTATCAAGATGAGAAAAAGAGAATGTGAAATTATTCATGGGACTACAAAACTAAGATGAGAAACTACAGCAGAAAATAAAATAAGAAATTGCTGCAGCAAAAAAAAGTAAGTGGTAATTGACCACATAAGCCACATCTCACTACATGCACAATTTCAAAGTCACATTCTGGTAGAAGCACACAACAAGACTTAAACTTCAAAGTTAAAACATCTTATGTGAAGTCAGTGGTAGTACTTTTGTCTACAAACTTAATTTTAAATTTAAGTGTTGATAACTTCATTTGACTGGTCAGTAAGAGCATAATTTTTACTAAAACTTGAGACGAACTTTATTGTATGAAGTTTCAAAACTGTGCCAGTAAAAGACAGTTACCATTGACTTTACAAGTTTCATTTGACAAAAGGAAAATAAACTCATTAATTACACAACTACCTTCTATGAAAATGTGAAAGTTACAGTTAATAGGGCAAAATCAGTCAACATACCTACCGCTTTATCTCTTTGCGCAAACTTTTCAAACATATTTGCATAAATCATTTTCTCTTTCCCCTTCTGTTCTCGAAGTTTATTATTACACATGATAACATGGTTAGCAGCAGCCTTATTTGAAGGTTCAAGTTTCAAAACAGTCTCAAAGTCAACTTTGGCTTGTTCAGGTTCACCCATTGCCAAGTATGCCTACATGCATAATCAAATGTTAGGTACATAATAAGCAACATCGCATCATGAAGCCTGAGCATCTTACCTGTCCTCTGCGAAACAACCCTTTCAAATTCCCAGAGTCTATTTCCAAAGCTTTATCACAGTTGTCACGAGCTTCTATATGTTCATCTAATTTAAGATAACACATGGCAAGATTCAAATATCCAGCCAAAAGCAAAGACTTTCTTTCAGTATCTTTATCAGCCTCAAACCCTGTAAATATATTCTCATGTAATGTTTTCTCTTTCTTTTCAATGGGACAAGCCTCATTAATAAAATAATGTACCTGACTCAAACTCCATGAAATTAATAATTTTTTTGTACATTTTAACAGCCAAAGGGTATTTGTTTGCTTTGAAATAATTTGTGCCCTTTTCTTTAAAAAATCGAGCTTGTTCTAATTTTCCATCTGTGTCCAGAGACCAGGATTCTTTGGCCTATTCATAAAGAAATCAAAAAGGTATTACTATATACCGTTTTCATCTTCCAAAAGAGGCAAATTATTAGTTAGCTTGTTGATACGTACTTTTTCAAAATTAGTCAAGTGAACTAAATATTCAATATCTGCATTGGGAGGTATGTTCCACTCAGACTTGCCCTCACTTTTAAAGGCATACTTTGACTTTAAAAGAACGCGAGATTTTTCACCCTTCTTAAATTTTTCAAGTGCTCTTTCAACTCCATCGCACACACCAAATTCACTACCTTCACCCAGGGGAAAAGTGGCATCTCTATCTTCAAATACATTCCCTTGATATTTTCCAGTAAGATGAACTAGACAAAAACAATAAACAGAAACGTGGTAGTTTTTAAATGTGTAATATATGGAATAACTTTGAGTAATTATTAAATACCTTCAACAACTGCACCATCATTAGGAGATGCATACCCTTCTCCTCCTTCCAACTGATATCTTATAATACCACCATCTTTTCTCTGAGATAAGTCTTCACCTTGCCAATCAATAACTTCAATCTGAAATAATAAACATTAGAGAAAATTATCTCAAGGAATCAAGAAAAAACTATTATCTATATATTGGTGGAAGCTACCTCAAAAATCAGGGTAGAATTAGGAGGAATCTTGGGAGGGCTCCCCTGCTCTCCATATGCATATTCTGGTTTGCATGTAAATACAGAAAGTTCTCCTTTCTTCATAGTAGCTACTCCAATGTCCCATGCCTTTATTACACTACCTGAAGTGCACAATTAAATTTACAAAAGGAAGGAAGTAAACTATTTACCTGTTTGTAAAAAAAATATTACTCCTACCTTTTCCCAAATTAAATTCAAAGGGCTCTCCCCTGTCACGGCTAGAATCAAATTGTGAGTCATCAGTGAGTTTTCCCACATAATGAACAAATACTTTGCTCCCTGGTAAGGGAGTCTCTGTCCCAACTCCCTCTTTAATTACTTCTTTTAGAATACCACCATCCTTCTTAACAGAAACATCAACAGCCTTGGGGCCTGGCACATAAAGTGTTGATTTTCCAACTTCTTCCCCAGAACCATCAGCTTTTTCGATGGTCATTCTCCTAAATAGAAAAAACATTTTTATATGGTTTCAAATAACAAAAATTAAAGACGGGATAAGGAAGATATCTCCACTCACGTGCGCTTTTCGTTTTATAATTCTTCGAAAAATTTAAATCTCAAGAAGGTTTCTGGTCTCCTATGTTTCGCTCTTGTTATGCCAGGTACCGTACAAGCAGGTTATCAGGTATTCTGTTTGAATTACACAAAGCAGTATCAAAAGAATAGGTTAGTGTAAATGTTAGCAGGTCTAATTGTTAGCATTGAAATAATGATGTTCATGCTTTCGTGCACTACAAGTACAAAAAAACATATCTTCGTATTCAATATTAAATGATAATTACCTCACAATAGATTGTATCACCGAAACTTAATGCTTTAACCCCTCACAAATTCAGGAATCCAATTCGCGGATTAACTCGTGCTTAAAACTGATTATCGGTGCGGTTGCTGCCTTGTCTTTATTAACACGCCCGGTAACGTTCCAGAAATTTCGAGTCGAGGAAAAACACACAACATGAAACAACGCCAAGACATGTGACGACACCCTTATAGTTAGTATTTGCAGTAGCACATTTCCTCATTCCTAAAATATATTTGAAGATCGCTCGATAAAGCATTCTTATAC
This sequence comes from Laupala kohalensis, assembly GCA_002313205.1. Lineage (NCBI taxonomy): Eukaryota > Metazoa > Arthropoda > Insecta > Orthoptera > Trigonidiidae > Laupala > Laupala kohalensis. The sequence continues at coordinate 201,228 of NNCF01128324.1, read as the reverse complement.
TAAGGAACTATACTATTGAAAATTGTTTTCCGGAATTAGTATATTTTGAAGTAATGTTCATGCGAAATGTTGGCAACACTTGTATTGTGTTCAACAGTAGTCAATACATTTGTGACATGCGCGTTTGTTGCTTTGAGATTATAAGGAAGGGGTGCAGCTTGCAACATTCTCGCAGCATCTTTAGCTTGCTGATTGCATGCTTGGGACATCGATGTCCGGTAACAGCTGGGTACTCGCCGGCAGTGGGTTCGCATAGCTTCTTTCGTTTTGTGAAAGCGTGAACTCGACGATCGAAAACCACCTGTGACCTACTTCGCATACATGAAGAGGTAAATAAACGTAAATCATGACACATCACAATTGGCATTTCGACACAGCCAAAGTTATACAATTTAACTTCTTAGCTTCTTCAGTTTCTACATAATGTGTATATTTTTCTGCTTCCTTCTTTAAGAACGTTAGTACAGTTTCTTCAAAGCTGGGACAAAACTAAAATGTTATCTGCTATGTGTCATGTTTAATAGTCTTAATTTTAAAATTATTTTTACGTCGAAAACAAAAAAATGGTGCGATAGCTAACTCCTTTGTAATTGCTATTTGGAATTCTACGGGTGGAGTTGTTACGTCTTTTGTCTGAAGCAATTATTGTTTTTCTCTGTCTATTTCTCTCAAGGACGCTATAATTCTGCAGTAAATACTCTTATCTGTTGTAAGGATGAAAGGTTATCTTTCGCAAACAAAAGGATTGAAACGTTACTTATTCTTTTGGACATAATTGTACTTGGATTTTTCAGTCGACCAAGTTCGTCGCATATGGGATGTGCCTCAGCTGACGCTCCTAATATTACTACTGGATTTTTTTGTCACAAAAATATGTAGAGTTTGACGTGTAATTTGTGTTGAGCAAGTATTATTTGATATGCTTATTATAATAAACATTATTTTGCCTTTCTTATGTAAACCCGCAAAATACTTTCGTGGAAGGGGCGTATGCCATCAGATAGCCTAAAATATTCATTTCAGAGAAGTGAACAAATTATATTGTGTATTGAAAGTATCTAAAATTATATATATATATATATATTTTTAGCGTTCCTTAAAATGGGTTCCATAAATGTTTCCTGCCTTGTGAGACGATTTGTTGTTTCAAAATATCATCAGAGGTTCTTCCAGCATTCAACATTGTTTTGTAAGTTATGTGTGTTCTATAAATTGTACTTTGGTCTTGGAATATTGTATAATTATTATTAATTTCCACAGCAAAGAGCGTAGCTGCTAATATTGCTCATGCACAGGCAACACCTTCAATTACCACTGCTCTTCCTGCTTCTCATCAAACTATAAAAGTACTCTTTGATGATCACAAAACTGCAGATTTTAAAACCATTTGGGTAAGCTTTTATTACTTTATAGGGTCCTTTTTCTCTGATTCATTTTAGTGCAGATCAAAGAGAATATTAGTGGTTGAATTTTGCGAAAGCTAATTCCCAAATGGGAAATAAAGTGTTTAAGACCACTGTCCATTTTTTTACTGTTCATCTCATTTTTAGGAATCTTAATTTTCATAGGAGAAAATCATTGAAGTCATGTTGAGGAGCTGCTGGGGTTAGTGTTTAGAAAATTCTTGTTTCAGTTGAGGGACAACTGCACGTGTCCTGTTTGTGTACATGAGGAGACTCATCAGAAAATGTTAGACACTCCCTCGCTGGATGTGGCTATTAAACCTAAGTCATTGACTGTGACAGACAGTGGAAATCTTGTCATTACATGGCATGAAAATGGGCAAGATCATGTTTCCACTTTTGATTCTAGTTGGTATGCATTACTCAATGTTGCAAACACAAGTGATAAGTCCTTTAATTGATTGTGGTCTTATGAAATGATAGACCCTTACCTGCAAGTTGGTCTATTTAAAAAATGATAGAAAGAAATCTGATATCAAGGTTGATAATGTGAACTGTTACCTTCAATTACTTTATTTTTAGGTTGTATCGTTATGGTCAGAATTTTATTCACGAAACATTTGGATCGGAAGGTGATGATGCTCCTCCGAATCGTCCTCCTGTTGTAGTATGGGATAGAACTGAAATTTGGAAAACATTTCCTGAAATTTCCTATAATGAAGTGGTGGGAAGTGAAGAAGGGTTAAGGACATGGCTTGGGATGTTTTATCAATATGGTATTGCAGTGATGAGAGATGTGCCTCCTGTCCAGGTAAAAAATTTAATTGTTTCACATTTTAAATTGTTGAAGTTTATGTGGAGTTTCACTACATTATCAGAATATCATGTCCTTAAACAGTTTTCTGGTAATGCAACTTATGAATGTACCCAGATTCCATTTTGATTGTATGCAACTGCAATGTTCTGTATGACAACTATCTCATTCCAAATTATTCATAATCTCACCAGAATTGTTCTAGAGATCAGTTGGCAGGAGATGACAAAGGGAATATGATCACCCAGAACTAGTCCTTTGCGAATAAAGTGAGTGGAGTGTGTGGCTGATATTTAATAACAGTGCGAATGTTCTCAACAAATTCTCATCTTGTTAGGAGTAAACTTAAAGGCCACTACCAGACAGTTGATATCTATTGACTATGGCTTTCAATACCTGTTTAAAATAGTTATTATTTAAATGTCTCAAAGTCAAGGATGTTTTCATGTAGGTTTATACTTGATAATCTGCTGGTTGTGTTTACATTGAAATAAGAATTGAAGTGAAGTATTTTCGATTTAAAATGTAGATGAATTCTTTTTTAATAAATTCATTGTTGTGAGTAGAAAGTAAAAGAATATTATGAAAATAAAATGGCATTTTTGGTATTAATGAAAGTAAGTTATTAGTTGTTCAAAAACATTGTATGAAAGATTAACAAAAAATACACCACTTAATTGTTATATTTTTTCCATATTAGCAATTATGGCTTTTCCAACACTTTGGCTATGTTTGTATGTATGTGCATCCATGTGAGTAACCTTGAAAATAATTTAATTTAGAATCCCCTCAATGACAACCTACATATCTTGAATTTTTTTGTTTTTTTAAATCCAAATGTGTCTTGGGAAGTTTTTACTGCTGTCAACTGTTCACAAAAATTGATTTAATTTTCCATATAAAGGGGAATGTTGGGGGGAAATACTGTGCTTGGGTCACCAGTAGAAATGAAAAATTAATTTTATCTTTTGGAGTATATATGCTAAATAATTATGGAAAATACTTCAGTATCTTACAATGGAGTAACTGCTATAAAGTAATTATAATGATAATTGTCATTGGACACACTGCTTACAAAAGAGTGGAGTGCGTAATGTCTTTCAATTGATGTTTCATTTGTATGTAATACTAAATTATACTAATTTTTCTAGTGATAATTTTATGTATACCTACATTTTCTCCTATAGATTACAGAATTCCGTCTGTTGCAGGGGCAATTGGTTGAACTGGTGAAACATTTTGCTTATGTCAAAGAAACACAGTATGGAGTGACATTTGATGTACTACATGAACCTGATCCTCACGCACACCCTGCATTTAGTGGTTTGTACTTGCACCATCATACTGACATGAATTACAGAGAAAAGAGCCCTGGTATGCAACTTCTACATTGCTTAAAGGTGGTTTTACAAGTTCAGAAGACATTACTGTATTTACACGAATGTAGTCCCCCACCACCGCATATTTTTTTTCTTTTTTCTTTTCTTGGGACTTTAAGGCTTGCCAACGGCAAGGTCTCCCCCAATATAGTCCTCCCTTATTTTAAGAGGCAAAAATTACAAGAAGAAAATGAAGTTGAGTAAAATTGAATCTTTGTGGACAGAAATGCTCATATAAAATTTCCTTGTGAAACGGTTGGCTCTGGTAAGTATAATCATAAGGATTTTAAAATGAAAAACTGGTGCAGTTCAAGTTCTCTCGACATTGCCAGATCCACACAGACTTCGTCTTTACTTTGAATTCTTGTGTTGCTGCTTTATTTTCATGTGTCGGAGAATAAATTTGAACTCTGTTTGAATTTAGTGTTGAAGCATCTTCGATTGCCCAACTTTAGGTTGTGTCGAAGAAGATCCCTGTCTCTCGACAGAGTCGTGTGTCATTGTTGGCACGGTGATGCCAATGTCATTCCTATACAACATGGACCACTGTTCGGTTTCCACTTTGAATGAGAGTCAAACCCTGCTTGATGTTCATAGTGTTGAGTTATGTATACGGCTGGTGTTTGCTTCATTCATTTTCACACACAAAACTTTGAATGAGCAGTTTTCTCATCCTAAACTCCAAA
>NNCF01128324.1:184024-196656 GCA_002313205.1 Laupala kohalensis | reverse complement strand
CGTCCCACCAAGGATTTTACAACAATTTTTTTCGTAAAAAAAGTTGGGGGACTATATTTGGTTAAATGTGGTACTAATTGCTACTTGATCAATCTGATTGTAAACATAATGTAACACATCGATTAATGTATGAATGTAATTTATGTTCCAGGCTACAGATCCCAAAAGTTTTGGCTCAGACCCTGGAGGCATGTCTTTCTTTGTCGATGGATTTCGAATTGCCAAATGGCTGGAAGAGAATGAGCCGTCTGCTTTCCATATTTTGACTTCAACACCTGTCAAGTTTCAAATAAAGAATAAAGGAGTAAGTAAAAATGAACAAAAGTATTTGGTTAACCGATCAGTGAATAAAATGTTAAAAGTTTAGCTTTCAGTAGTTAATGTTTCTATGAAGGTTAATTATCAATGGAGAACTGAATTTTATAAATTATAATTTTTGCAATAGCTAGTTACTTTTTGTATGTTTAAAGGAAATTTCTATTTAGTTTTATAGATTGTCTATTTCACAAGTAAATAACAGAAACATTGTTTCATTCATTGAAAGTTCTAGTTAATAGTGAAGCATCTTCTGTTAGTTTTATTTTCACACTAATTTTAACTTCACAAATACTTCATTTGAAGAAATGTTAAGAGATGTTGGCCACACCCTCTATTTACATTATTCATTCAGGACTAGTTTCAGGAGCTCTATATCGTATCATCAACTCCAGTTGACTGATCATTCAGTGTTCCTCTGGTAAATTTTATTCCTTTGGCTCTTAAATTTTAGATTTTTTACATACCTTACCACTGAACTATCCATCTGCACGAGTTGATGAAGGGAGCGAGAGCTCCGAATCCTAATCCTGAACAAACTATGTAAGTGAAATGACTTTGTATGTAATGGAAACTGGTTGCCTGACATCTTTCTATGAATATTTTATAGAAAGATGAATATTTTATTGATGTCACTAAGTTACTGAAGTATTTTTCTCCTTAACATAATTTACTAAGAAAATGTGTTTTGGGAACTCTTGTATGTATGTGCATCCATGTTGGCAATTGTAACATCTTTCAGGTTGTATTTAACATTGTAAATACATTATTCTAGCCCCAGCGGTGGTGCAGGTGGTTGTGTTGTCACTCATCACCAAGACATCCCAGGTTCAATTCCCTATGGGGCCAGACAATTTGTGGTTTTTCACATTAATGTCCCAGTTCACATAGCTGTGACTACTGAAAAGCAAATCTTTCTTCCTCCTAGCATCCAGCTCCTCCTAGTATCAATAACTCAAACTTTTACTAACTACTTCTACTAACTCATCCATGTGGGCCAATTGTTCGTAAACCCAGCTAAGCGACCCACCTACTAACAATAAGCTACCACCCACCTCCTAACTCCTATAGCTCCATGTACATAAGCTTCAATAGTATGCTACATGTCCCACTTACAAGTACAACAATAAAGAAAAAAATATTATTCAATGATGGTAGATATTTTTGAATATACAGTATTAGTTATTACTCCACTACTGGTTCTCTAAGTACGTCAAATTATTGTTAGTTTTGTTCATTTGATAAACATCAAGTGTGGAGAAAAGTCAAGTCTTGAGTTCATTATTTACATGAATATATGTTATTTTATTTGTTTAGAAAAGTTATTCTCAGATGTGGCCAGTTATCACGTTAAATCAAGAGGGAGATGTTCATGAAATTCACTATAATAATCGTACGATGGGTCCTCTTCAGGCTCCATCGCATATTGTTATTCCATTTTATCACGCATACAAGGTGAGAATGCTATTTTATTGTAATGTTGAAAGGTATATGCTGTGTTCATCATTGCATTTATCTCTGATCAATTTAGTTGTTTACTGATAAAATGAGGAATGCATTATCAGAATTGAAATTTCATATGGTTCCTGGTGATCTTGTTGCATTTAACAACAGGAGAGTTCTACATGGAAGGACTAGTTTTGATCCCACAAAGATTTCTCGGTAAATATGTTTTAAAATATGTGAGTACTTGTCATTACTTTCCTGTTTTGGACAAGTTTGAACTTAATTATGATTTGTTTTGCAGGCATCTTGTGGGCTGTTACGTAGACATTGATGAAACATTTTCTTTGTATGACTCGCTTCTGTCTAAATCACACCATTGATTTGTCTCTGCATGAATAATTTTGAACAAATACAATGGTGGTGCAAGTTTAGGGGTTTTGTTTCACTTTGTGAAGAGATTAATTATTGCAATTAACCAGTTTAAAAAATACTCATATTCTTGTATAACTATAGATGAATTAATATCACAAAAATGGAAGTTAACATCTCTTTGAACACCATAATAACTTCTCACTATGTAGACTTTTAGGTAAATTGATGTTTACCGCTTGATAAAGTTCAGTATATTTTTCCATGTCTGCAAGGGTGACTTAGTTTAGAAGGTATTTGGTGTTGTGAAATATGTATTTTCTTAATTATTTAATGTGTTATAGAACTATACATTTTATACTTTGTTTTGTCTTCCTGTGATGTATTATGGTGATATGATGAATAGTAATATCAGATATATTTTATATTTTTTTAAATTTTACATTTTATCTTGTTTGTAATTCCTGAGAAATTATTGAAATATGTAGAGAATTCATGGTAACTTCAATTTACTTCATGAATTAAAAGATTTCTAATTATTTTCAATAATTTCCTGTACCTGAAAGAATATTAATGTTAAATAAAAAGACTAGCAAAGTATGTATTACTGTTGTATTATCATAAACTAGTGAGTCTAACCCTGTATTGCATCCTTTATCTGTGAAACTTGAATCGAAGTGAGCTGAAGTAGGAAAATATTTTTAATGTTCCTCACTTCCTTTTCTAATATATTTTGTGTTACTACTGATGAAAAAAGAACTAGCTATCAAAATATGCAACTAGATGAAGCCGTATAAAATCATGATCGAAAACTGTCATGTATTCAGTCAGTCTGATAATAAATTGACTTGTAAAAAACTCATCGTAACATTGTGACTAATGATATATTGATCTTCGTCCACTTGAATTTTATTGATTTGTATTCTATATTGGTGTCAAAATCTTTCCAAACTGAATATGTTGGTGATTGGTCTAAATAAATTAATACCTTAATGATTTGAATGTCATGGTGATTCCAGGACAAACCTCTTCAAATACACTTCTCAATTGAGTTGAGATTGTCGTAAGAGTTTGAAACTTATACTGGGAATAAGCACTGTGCTGAATTAATTGTATGACAATTAAATTGTTCAGTGTATAGTCCCATGAAAGTGATGCTAAAGATTTAAGAAAATTAAGTAGGGAAGATTGAAGAATGGAAATGTAAGAAATTAAGAAGTAGATATTGGAATTAGTATTACGGAATATAGAATATATATGTTAATTCTTAGCAGTTATAAGTGTAGTGTTAGGATGCAAACTAGAATGAAACTAAGAATAAAATATTTAAAAGACCATTAACATTTTACNGGAAGATTGAAGAATGGAAATGTAAGAAATTAAGAAGTAGATATTGGAATTAGTATTACGGAATATAGAATATATATGTTAATTCTTACCAGTTATAAGTGTAGTGTTAGGATGCAAACTAGAATGAAACTAAGAATAAAATATTTAAAAGACCATTAACATTTTACTATGTCTTCATAGGAATTAAAAGCTAAAGTTTGCAAAGGGAGCAGTGTCTGTAGGTAGAACAACATTCTTGAACAAGGCTTGTATTAATGAAATTCTAATTTGTTAGTTTTTCCTTCAAACCTCATATGTATAGTAAAGAATATGGACAATTCTTGGTATGTACTTGATACCCATTTATATAAAAATGGACAAAATAATTGGAATGTTGAACACATCATTCCCGCGAAAAAACTGAGAGAATCACATAAGCATAATCTACTATGTAAAGCCCAAATAAACAATGTTTATTGGTAATTTTCAGATTAGTCTTTCATCAAATAATTTGTGCAGGACTGCAGAAAGAAAGGTCTTGAACTAAAATGCTTATAAATTCAAAATGACAAAAGCACACCTAATGCATGTACTTGTTGTCAAGTTCAGCGATTGGTTATCACTTTTATGATACCCATGGATTGGCATGACTTTAATGTAGCACATTTGCTTGGCTGAAAAGATCAATTATCTTTTAGCCATTACACAATATGTGCCTATTGTAAAAAAAAAATGATTATGAAACTGTTAATCCATCTCTGTTGTAGAGAAACAAATGTCAATTGTAAAACCCAAAATGAAATGAACAATGACATTACAGCTAACAGATTCTGGGGAACAATTTCCCCCTCACAGCATGTGAAGTGGTTCCAAAAGTTTGGAAATAAACTGAAATACGCCTATTAATAAATTAACACACTACTGTCCTGTCAAAAAAGGAGCGTAGAAAATATTTAATTCAACGGGAATTCAGTAACAAAAATTGTCATCGATAATTTTCCGCTAAATTGAAAAATATTATTTATTATTAAAATTAGAAACACATTTTATTTGGGTAAATTATGAAATTTGATGAAGGAATTTATAATTTTTTCTTCGGAAGAAAAGAAAGCTGTTTTCGGATCCATCTTCGTGATTTACAACAATATTACTCTTTGCACTTATCACTGTCCCTAATTGCAAGTCAAAATAAAAATAGAAAACAGCGAATGAAAATGCAAGACACGAAGCCACCAATTCATTCAATCTTTGTTTCAAGCTTCTTCGTATAGAAGCGCAATCTATACAATTAATATCGAACTACTTGCAAACCATTGCAGTACCGTAGATTGTAATCTGCATGGTGAGATACATGGTTACAGTTAAATTTACATAGAAAACACCTAAGAAAGCGAATCGCAGTGAACCGTGGTGACTAATTAAATTATACTTGTATCTTCGATTAGGTCCATTCACTCCAGGTCCTTTGATAGATAAAGGTAATTGGTAGATTTGCCTCACGAGCAGCGCTCCCTGCACATTAGATATTGAAACACAACTACTTGGCTGGAGAATGTACTCTAGCAAGTAACAAGAGAATGCGCTGGCTTCGAATAAATCCATATCAATCCATATTTACAAAAGGGCGCCAAACCCTTACCAAACTGGTATATGCAGGATATATGTAGTGAGTGTATAGTGTGGTTTGTTACTGAGGCACTGCGGTGTTGCATTGAAAGTATACTAGTGGGAACTTATAATTGTGTTGTAATAGTATAAGTTCTATTACTCTGCCTCACTTGTACTGTAGCGGACAATCGGTCGTGGGCTTGTCATGAGCTTAGCATGTGTGATAGAGCAAACGTTTATTGTGGCCTGTCAAATCTAGTGGCAAGTTGGATTTTATGAATGGAATTAAGTGATTTGCTACATCTTCAAGCGTTGATCACATACATTAAACAAAATCATACAACTATTTGCTCAACCTGCACGATTCATTTGTGACATACAAGTAACAAGACCGTTCTCTTCACTTGTGTGGTTATGACCGTTCTCATCGCATGACCTACGAGTAATTAATTGGTAACTACATTTAACGAGTGCATTTGTGATTTATTGTGCTATTTTTTTGAGTGAGGATGTATTAAATGCTCTTGAGGAGACTAGTCTATAATTTGTTGATATTGAATATTTTTTTCCGTTTGATTGAAAATGGAGGCACGCTTTAGACATAGTTTTTATCCGAATTATTTTTCTTTGGAAGATATAATGGCGACGCAAGAAAGAGTTCCTTGTAAAGTAGAAATGGCGTTACGAGGATTGGGCTGCTTGGATCCCTCTACAGAAAGTGAAGATCTTGTTGCTGGAACAGCGATTCATCTTCCTTATTGGTTGGCAAGCCCCTTGTGTCATCATAGAATTAAAGTTTTGAGTACAGAAGTTCCGAAGATTTATAAAGAATCATTTCGTGAGATATTTTCTGCAGATGCTAGTATTGTTGACCTACATAAAATGCTTTATTTTTATGAGTTTGGAATGTATATTTCAAGATTAAATCATAGGGACTCCAATGAAATTAATCAGATGATAATGAATGCATTCAAGGATCGTCTGCGAGTAATTATGGATTGGGCACAAAATTTGTGTACTGATGTACCTCGCATACAAAAACTTGATACATTAGAAAAACGATTATATAAAGAAGGCTATCAGTCTCGTATGCAGCTTTGTGCTTGGCTTAATGACGGCAGTAGCAAAATTGCTGCATCAGAAATGGTTGTTAATCATAAAAAGAGGAAACGAGCAGATATTGATTTATAAATATAAATTTCTTTAATAAACACCAATTAACTTCTGGGATTGTGTGTTTCCCTGAGCAAAGTGATTTGTCTTGTTTTTGTAAAACTTTTAAACATTGTTGACATAAGAGTTATAATTTTATTTTCATAACTCTTTTATTCCATTGTATACACATCACTTACTATATAAGTGAGGACAAATACTGTTTTACTATTTTGTTGGTATGTTTTAGTAATGAAATAATGTAGAGAGTTTTTAACTTTTGAGTACTGAAAATATTTATAGTAACATTTGAATGCAAATTATTTTGATTTAAGTTGAGGTAATGGTTAATTGTTGAGAAGCATTATGTACAGGTTTAATGAATGTGTTGTTTGTGAATTGATATCCTATTTATTTACTTTTTGTACAGTGCTTGTTCTACTGTTTTTATTTCATAACTTTTGTTTTGTGTACTTTCCCTTTTATGCTTAAATGTTTGTCTTGTAATTAATAAGATAATGATGCAGTTTGTGCTGAGCATTAAATAACTTTTATACATTTTTCCCTATTCTTTTCACTTATGACCTTATATTGGAATTTTCTTTGTAAGATAAAAATTGATTCTCATGGTTTCATTTATATCATATTCTTCATATCAATGATAATTTGAAGATGGCTATAGGATTTTTAGTTTCTTTGGGGTATTTTGTGGTCTGTAATATGTATTTTTTAACCTTGATGTATGAATATTGAATAATTTTATTGAACCATTTAAAGTTTCTTTTTTTAGTGGAGACTTTCTACTTCCTGTACAAGTAAATGAATGCACAAATGGAAAATCTCATGTAATAGGGCTTTTAATTTTCAGGTATTATTAATGAACCCCCATAATTGCTAGACAATCATGATCCCAGTTGGAGAAACAATACTTTATAGTTTTTAAGTTCACAGGGCAGAAGTCTTCAAAATATTTAGCAAGATGAAAAATTGGAGTAATGTTTTATTTTTATTTTTAGATTTCTATTCTGATTTGTTTAGTGATTTAATGAAATGTATCTTATACTCACACCAAGCTCCCGAAATGTTTCGGTTTTCTGACTGACATTCATGAATTCAGTAATAACTTTTCAACATTATTTTGGGAATTTTTTGTATTGTGAGATCACTTTATAACTATACTAATATCTATCCAAAAGTGAAATCTGTTATGTTTAAGTGCGATGTACGAAGGCCATCTAACTTGCTGAAATGGATATAAGTACAAGAATATTTGTTTCCCTGTAAATGTTTTCTTCGGGGAAAGAAAGTCGCGACTATTTTACTCTTTCAATTTTCCCAGTGAAGCAAGACGAAATCGGCTATCCTACCAATTGAATTCAACAGGCGGTGAAAGAAAATTTTACTCTTTATTAAATCATGAAAGTCTCAATATAACTAGAAGGGTGTAACATTTTGCAAAGAATTACGTTTACTGTTTGGTTTGGGATAAAAGAAGAAATAGATGGTAATCACCACCTGTGTTTTAAGAACTCCTTCCTGCTGGTAGAGCGCAGCATGTTGTAGTTTAAATATCTTATTCCACGACAGAGTGCAGCACCATCGTATTCTACTGTGAGAACTCGGCAGACCCAAAATGCTTTGCGAAGTGCGTGAGAGAGCGAGTGAGAGCGGTGTGAAGTGGTTGGTGTCGTGCTCGTGAGTTTTCCCGGAGTTCGCCATTTTGCTCGTTCGGTATCAGTACCGTGTGTGTTGCTATAAATTGGGGTGGGTTTGGGATCTGTTAACATAATAAAACGTATTTTGCGCGTATGAACAATATGAATAGATAACAAGGTACTGCATGTATTGCGATGTGTCGTTAAACCGTGCGTCATAATGGCGTAACATCAAGACCAGTGTTGTGTGTTGAATGTTGCTCAGTTTCCGTCTACTCTCACCATCTGCTTGGTGCTACGAAGGGAATCATTTTCCTGGATATAATTTGCCATCCACTCCTACGCTTATAGTGCAGATCCATCATACATTTTAAAATGAGTTCCCGAAATATTCCTACGGATAAGGTAAGATAATGTAACCTGTCAAATTGTGCCACTTAATGTTTGTTTTCTGAATGGAAGACGATAACAATTTTTCGATATATTCTTGTTAATTAATTTCCGTGTCAAGCTCTTGGGAAGACTGAAGTGTATTAATACTTTACCTAGTCAGTCACCGAATAAATAAACAGAACGCCAAATTTGATTAACCCGTCGTGATCGTAATTTAGGATTGTTCACTGTCTATACTTTTTGCTCTATACTTTTCGCTGTGCTTTAAGTTCGGAAATAATTCACGTCACGTTTAGCACAAACTGGAGTATGACTGAAGTTTCTTTTGGATGTGCTTTGTTCCCAACAGCTAGTGAAGAATCCGTATATGAAGCGGAGAAAACCATGCAACTGGGAGGATTGTTGTTAGAATGTGTAGAGAACTGTCATCGAAGCAACTGGATTCTTAAGCACCCCTTACCCGTGAATATGATACTTCGTTTAAATGTGTCTTTTGGAGAAGGAAACAAACTATCTGGAAATCTTTTTCTTCATATATGTAACAATTTCAAGTTTTTTCCACCCATTGTTATTAAATGTTCTGAATATCAAGAGAAACTTTATATTGGTACATTCTATAAATGTTGGCTCCGATATTACGTTTTTGCATATAATCTTGTGATGAATGTATTGTCAAATTTTCGAGGCGTGTGTCAATCCGCCTACAGGATTCGAAATGTTCGTGGTTATGTAATTCAAATTTGTTAAAATTATTAAATGAACAAAGAAAGAACAACAGCTGAATGACGTGAAGAAGTCTTCATTTTTTCGTTATATCGATCCTGGTTATCCTTACTTGCCGAAATAAGATCGAGACCTCAATATTTTTATGAGTCGAAGACTTTTATTTACGATGTAAAACAAAGCTATGCTCTTTTCATGTCGAACTTTTGATTGTTGTTAAATGAGCTGACTATGGGATAATCCCGCGATTTTTCTATTTCCTGTTTTGTTTTAAAAATTAAATTTACAGGGAGAGATACTAAGTAGCACAACCAAGAAATAAAAACAAGTTTGAGCAAGTCTGTCCGAACAATTGACTCGACTGGGTTCGTAGGTATTGTGATACACATTTAGTGTAGTTTCACTATTTGACAAAGAAGTTGCGCGGAACTGTTTTGAAAAATTTGACCGATGGATAGTGCGCTATTCAGTTGTCTTGTGTTCAGAATGACGGGAATTTCGTCCTTCTATTCGCCTATACTGCTTTGTCAATTGTGGGTACGTCAAGAGTTACAATTTTTTGGTCCCGCTTCGCCAATCCTTTCAACGTTAAAATTTTTTAGTCAAATATTGTGCGCAGGTGTGTTACAACAGTTGTTGGCTATTTGTATATTCGAATCTTAAATGTTGGCGGAAGCAGAATAATTCTTTTTCCACCGATTTGTATTGTTTACGGTCAAATAATAAATTAAAGCGAGAATGTCACATGATTATTTTTATGAATGAAACATGATTATGGTCATTTCATTGTCACGAAAAGTTTTCAACTATAGATCACGTCGAAGTTTNTATAGATCACGTCAAAGTTTTTACACAGAGAAATATTTACAACTGATTACGCACGAAACATGTTAATACATTGCATTGATATAAGAAAAATGTCTAAAACGGAGTTAAAAGTATTGACTCATTTAACAGCTTTACAATTACCGGTAATTCTTTTTCATTTAATTTCAATTAATTATATTTATATGTTTAATTCTGAAAATCCATTACTGTTTTGTGACTTGGAATCCGGTATTATAATGTACATCTTGTAGATGTGAGAGGCTTGAACGTGCAGTATTGCATTATAAATATACAACTTTATTACTTGAGGTACTTCGTCCCGTTGCGTCGTCTTAATTGACCTTAGCATTCGTGTAATTTCCTTTAGTTAAGTATTCGTCTTTTAACTAAGGTCTGACCTTATGACTGCGCAGCCAGGAGATTGGTACACCTGACTTTCATTTCGAGGATTCCGATTGAAAATTTATTAAGGATTTAGTGTTTTTCATTGTTCTATTTGAAAATTTTGAGATTGTGTGATCTAACCGACGTATTTTAATTAATCCCCATTTAATGGTGGACTAATTCTGAAGCCGCGTATTCTTCTCTCATTAACATGATTTCAGTGTTTTGTTTATCAAATAATTTTTTGCTTTGTAAGTTAAGGAAGAACCGTTTTTGCTATAAACTTTCTTTAGGAAATGTTTGTGACGTGGAGTGAATTTTTCTTTGTTCTATTTCTACTTGTATCGTTCACAGCCCAACCTCAGACTGAATGAAAAATTTCAAGAAGTAGAGATAATGGAATAGTCTTTTTGAAAGAGCGTATATTTTGTTTTTTATTTCACACTTTCGTGGATTGTATACGAGTTCTTGACTGTTTATGAGAAGTTGGTTACTAGTTTTTTGTTGATGATGGATGGTTTTTCCATAAAAAATATATTATCATGTTTTATTGACGTTTGTGTGTAGGAGAATATTTTTGTTTGAAATGGAGTTTTTGGTGTAGAAATGTAGAATTTTACAAAGTAGTTTCGAAGTTATTCTTCAGGAAATTCGCCGCTTATGAAGTTTTTGTAGATATTTTGTACCGAATCTTGTTTTATTGACGAAACATTTGTAAATTCTTTTTTTATTTGCTCTATTTGACGAAGAATACGGTTATGAAGCATGGTCGTATTCTTCATTAAACGTGATTTCGCTCTGGGAAATTGCCACTGATGTTGGAATGTATTGACGTATCTCCTCCTTACTAGTGTACTAGAAAATTCACTGTTTTAATTGGGAAATTATTGATGTATCAAATTTTGATTCAATGTATGGGTTGTAATTATATTGTTGTAAAAAACATCCTACTATGTGTAAATTAAACATTTTCGACCCCACCCCTCGCGATTCCCTTGTCATACTTTTGACCTCTCTCACTTCTGATTATAATGAAAATATAACTCACGAAGTGTCAAAAATTATTTGTAGGTTTTATATAAAGGTTTGTGTAATGATGTATGAATTACATACAAAAATGCGAGCTCTATTTTTTCTCGTGAACGATTCTAGTACATTTGATGAAATTCACGGAATGAAGATGTTTTTTTTTATAAAATGGAAATAAAAGATGGTCAGATTTTAGTGTAAGATCGTTTTAATACGTTTTTCAATTTAGACATTGGGTGTTTTGTGAATTTCAAATGATAGATTATTGTTTGCATTGCATCTATGTCAATGAAAAATAAAAATGTTTCGTATCTTATATTCACTGTCTGTGTGTAAATACAGTGAGACAAACCTTAAATGATTTGAGTGAACTACGTGAGCGGTAGAGAAGGTATTGACGATACAGAGTAACCAAATTACGCGAATTTGTAGGCGATTTTGCTCCGCGAGGAACTCCGTCGCCTTGAGTTTAACTTGAAAAAGGGCGCTTTTCTATGTGTTTTACAATAATATTAGCATAATTTATTTGTACCAATTTATATTTAAAATTGGAGTAAATAATTTCATTTTCACTTCTACTAATATTTATATGAAGCACACAATCTCATGGAAACTAACTTTCCAAAGTGTGCGGTAATTTTGTTCTTTAGTCATACAAAACAATTGCAACTTCTTAAATATGTCGTGAAAGAAATATATGTACGAATGTTCGTGATCCTTTTTTCTATTCACAAGTGCTTGAGTTGATAACAGAGGACAAATATATTTCCTACTGCGTTTTTCCGCACCCTCCTCAGTCTGATCTTCAGCTACAGAACGTTGTGCTACCCAACATGACTCCTTCCCATGACCGTGACCTAAAAGGTTACCAGGAGGATTATGTCTGAGCCAAGCAGGTCGAATGGTCTGAATCCTTATCATAGATTCCTTAATATATTATTGCGTTTATAATCGTTGTTCCGTGAAAGCCTTTTAGAGAGTACACAATTTGTAACGCAACTGAGAGAATTGATTCATAGCATTCGTCATCCCTCGGATGAGCCGCCAGCTGATCGTACATTCCTTTCCCCGGACCCCTTCCTCCATCCGAGGCGGTGTCGGCAAGATAGTTGAACCTCGCTCCAATTAAGTCTTGCGAACCTCTGTAGAATTGAACATCGAAAAGAAAAAAGATTAAAAAAAACGGACGGTAAGGTCGTAATCATTCATTGGCGAACGACCTTCGAAGTGGCAAAGCGAATGATAGTGGACGGTCGAGCTCTTGTTTTGGTTCGCTTTGATACCTCAAGGTCGCTTGCGTTAACACTCCTCGGGAGAGGGTAATAGAATGAGGTCCCTGATTCTAAGGTAATCACGAATCAGCGGACTATGAAACGATATTTAGTGCAGGAGGATATATAT
>NNCF01128324.1:172304-183966 GCA_002313205.1 Laupala kohalensis | reverse complement strand
GTCATTTTTTATGAGAAGCAAACGATAATTTTTCAAAAGAAAGTCACACTATTATGGTAGAGCCGCAGCAATGAACCCATGATCTTCGGAGACCCAACCGACCATATTTCGGTATGTATGAATTTGAGTACGTATATTTACTGCTGCATCTCATTGCGAGTCCTTGTTTCAACTAACGGTGAATGCACATTGAAGTTCCTCCCAATGTATTCTTTCCACAAGGCGAATTTGTCGGTTTCACGCATGGCGTCCGAAACAAACTTTTCTTTGTGAGCTCGAGAGTATTTTCCGGACCTTCGGTCAAACATTTTCTGCTTTTGTGGATCGGGAACAATACCTTCCAGGGTTGCACTCCTGAGGCACCCTCACATTGTGAAGCCGCTTGCCTTCTTGCGCTTAGCTACCCCCGTCCCCCCTCTTCCGAACACACCGCTTCCGCGCAACCCTCGCAGGTGTTGGCCCAACATTCCAAGCTTGTCCTTGAAGCCATAGGGAGCACGGTCAAGGCATTTTTTTCCCGACACTTTTTCTCTGTTTCGCGTTAGACGTGTCTGTGGAGGAATTTGTGTTTTCTTCGTCGATTCCTATTTGATCGCGTTCTTCCACTCCAGTTTCTCCTGTGGAGTAGAGTCCGTGGCAGTCTTCGTTCGTAAGCGTCCAGCGTACATTGTCGTGTAGTCTTTCTCTGAACTAGATTTTAACTAGTTTGTGTATCAAGTGTTAACGTTTAATCTTTTTTCTGTCTACTCTTGTGAATTTCAGAACAAACGCGATATAAATCCTTATTTCCCCTCTTTCGAGAAACGATGCGTCGCGAATGCTAGTTATTCGCATCGAGGTGATACAGGAAGTTGCACGGTAGAGAATAAATTCGTCTCATTTGATATTAGAGAACGTTAAGACAGGCTCGTTTTTTGTCGAGTAGATCATGTGACGTGAAAACTTTTGTTTCTCGACAAATTCTGATTTTAGTTATCAATGCTATATGATCGAGCAATTAGGGAACCTTTGATTCACGAGAAGTTATTTGATTCTTTTAATCGTCTACACTTTCGAGTTACGGAATGGCGTGAAAGATATTCTTTGTGTTATTGAATGCTGCATAGACAGTTTTTTAATCAATAAAATTTCTTTCTCGCGATTTTTTGTCGTTTCCTTACGTGTCTCCCGAGAGGTTTGTGTATAATGATTTTCTTATCAATTATATTGATATGAATACGTCAGAACTTCTTGCATATAATGTTGATTATAACTTTGCCTTCGTCGATGGAAATTAAGTACTAAATTTTTGCGTAGAATTAAAAACGGATGAATTTGTGTGTGAGTCGGGAACAAGGAGGTATATTCCGTAAGTCCTACGCAATGGTTCTCGGTGAGGGTCTTGGGTCTCTGTCTTACCAGCCAGGGTCGAATGTTCGCGATGACGATGGTGCAAGACGACGAATGATGGTTGATGGCGTAATTCAGGGATAGAGGTGGAGGAGGAGTAGATTAAGAATGGGAATGTGGTGTGTGTTGTGGGAGCGTTGGTTGGCGCACGTTTGCATATAAATGGAGGGTTCGGCGTAATCCCCGGCGCGTTAATAACTCGCCTCCGTCATGCGATGCGTCGTCTTCTCTTTCTCTCTCTCTCTCTTTTTCTGTCCTTCGGACACTTTCCTTTCACGGTGCTTCGTCGTACCTTCCAACTCCCCATCGTCATCCCAGGTTTTCAGAAATCATTGATCTTTCAATTCTTGACCTTGAGTATAAATACGAGGAAATTCTCAAAGTAAATCATTAAAAAGAATTCCGTTTTTGCCGACACGTATAACTAAATTAACATTTCATGTATAGACAATGGTATACGGATTGTAAACAATTTTTTTTATGAATCAACATATTTACACTAAAACACAAATAAATAAAATAACGTGCACAACGTATCGATCCTTTTTGTGGATCATCTTCAGGCGATGGACGTGAACCCATTGTAAATATGTCTGTATGTAGGTAACAGAGCCTTCAATAAGGGAAAAACCGAAGAAAAAAAGATTTTTGAAAGGTCATGACCTGGAAAGGAGACATGTCACAAGGATGAAATTCTATACACTTTATGTATGAGTGTGTGTAAGCTCAAAAAGATTCAAGTCTGCGACATTATCCCTTCCTTTAGAAAATTGCTTTCGAAAACAGAAATTTATTCATTTTTAAACGTTTAATTCGAGACGCGAAATCAATCAGACGCAGATAGCTATAGAAATTAAATGTGTTAAAACTAGTGTAGTATATGCTAAACACAATGCCAGTTATTTTAAGCTGCTGCACCGAACCACTCGAGATATTAAAGTTTATGCATACGCGTACAAAGGCCAAAAACTGTACGTGCGGAAGAACAAAAATGACCGCCATTTTTAAACCACTCATCATAAATTTAATAATACTAGAAACAACACACAAAATATGAAATTTTTCGGAGGGGGTGCGGCGACAATTGGTTTTTTCTCTGGGTCACTTAAAATGGATTAACCCATAGGTCGTCTTAACCCAAAGATATGCAGATGGCATGTCCTCCGAACCATCACTACTGAACCCGTTACAGGATATACGTAAAATGTATTTGTATGTGGCGAAGCCTTCCTCCGTACCTCGTTATTTGGACGAAGAATCTGGCAAGGAGAGATTTTGGATCGCCGGGATGCAGAGATATGTGAGGTAGCGAACCGTGTGAGGGAAGCCCCTACTGGATTCCCACCTGTGCTCCTTCGTTCAGCAGTGTGTGGGAAGCGAAGACGCTACCAACTTCAAGAATTCGCTTGATTTGTTTGAAATACATAAGCGCATGTAAGAATATGTCGGCCAAGCGCGACGGTTTCGTGATTGTTGCATCTCACCTCTGAAAAAGTGAAATATCTTTCTCAGATGTCCAGAGAACTTTTTGATAAAAATGATGTAAACAACGAAAAATTTACTACAAATCAAAGTAATTCATTTCCATCACATTCGTCATTTAAATGTTGGTCTTATTTTGTACATAAATGTTTTCTCCGTGACACCAAGTATTTCAACATAATAATTATAACAATTATTTCATTTAAATGACCGGTGAGGTATGTTTTTCAAGTTGAAATCACAATACGTACATGTTACACAGTTTATGCCGATTTAATATATTTTAGTGATTTAATTAAACGTACGCTAGTACTACCGTAATATCTCTTTAGTTAGGGATCGTCGAGTGAAATATGTCCAAATAACAGTATATTAAATTAAGGAACATTAAGGACTCTTTCGCAATATTGGACACACACAGAACATCGCATTTAAAACATGCGTGGAGTAATGGGG
Source organism: Laupala kohalensis (assembly GCA_002313205.1). Taxonomy (NCBI): domain Eukaryota; kingdom Metazoa; phylum Arthropoda; class Insecta; order Orthoptera; family Trigonidiidae; genus Laupala; species Laupala kohalensis. Next base: position 180,639 of record NNCF01128324.1, on the reverse strand, counting down.
AAATGTACAGCGAGGGCAAAATGAAACTGGCCCGGAAAATATAAGCCGGACACGGAATTGGCGTTCGTTAATGAACAGGATATACCGCCGCCCGTCGCGGAAAATGGTCACCGTCGACACCTATCCAGCTTTGCTCGATTTATCAAACTGTGAGACAGGGCGTATCAGCACTGCTTGAGGGATAGAAACAATAACCTTTTAATGTTCTGCTGCAGCTTTTCCAATGTGTGAGGATTATTTGAGTTCACCTGACTTCAATTTTCCTCGCAAGTACAAATGACTGGGAGAGAGATGAGGCGACTGAGGTGGCCAGGAGAGTCTACTGCCTCTGCTGACTGTCCTCTCCTCGCCCGACACCTCATGCACTCGTGACAAGGGTCTCAAGACGGTGTGTGCTGTTGTTGCTCCTTCTTGCTGAAGATACCCATACAGTCGTTCATCTTCCGTGAGTTGATCCTCAAAGGGATTAGATAGGTACTGGACCTAAATGAAATGGCACAGCGAAGAACTCGGGACAGAACATGCGCAGGTCTGTGACGGCGACATGGTTTGTTCCTTCAACGTCACCAGTGGTTATTTCGAGCATTTTCTGTAAAGGGCAGTTCCGTATCAAGATTACAATTCTTTTTCCAGGCCATTGTTAGTTTTGCCCACTCTGTAGTTAAAACTGAAATATATTTTGAAGTAAGAGGTTCCACTCCTCTGTTCCCGTGAAACTGGTTCACTTTCTCCCTCTCGTCCTGCGGGACGCGTTCCCGAGGGCGTGGGCATCGACTTTCCGCGAGCGGCTCGGCAACGGCAGCGGCTTTGATGCTTCGGCTCGGAGGCGACGGGGGTGCAGCATGCGCGCGCAGCCAACTCTCACTAGAGGCATCTGGCGGCCAGTCGACTACACCCCCGCTCAATCGACCGACCGACCACCTTTCACTATCGCTGTAATGTCACCCGCGCCGTGCCGCCGCGCAGCTGCGTTTCTCGAACTGTTTGGTCCAAGGTCGTAGTGAACCCTTTACCCGAACATACTTAGAAATAAAATCATTCCTGTGGCTAAAGAGTCGTGATAAAATGTCCCAGTACACCTTTATTAAGAGACCTTCGAAAGTAAACAATTCTTCAGGCGAAAACTTTGTCTCAAATGTCCGTCCTAATGGTAATTAATGTTTCTTAAAAAAAATAATCTCTCAGTATCTAGGGTTTTAAGCAATTGAAATAATACCAATCCCTGCACCTGTGACCAAAATCAAAGAGAATTGTGGAGGGAAATTTGAATTTTTATTCTGTTTTTATTATACTGTGTCAGTAACAGGACGAGTGGCTAAGGAATTTCGTTTTCAATTACTGTTGATGTTCTTTTAGACAAAACACGTGTAAAAACTTCGATGTATTTCAATTCTTGAGTTAAATAAAATAGAGGTTAGTACAAAATAAATATAAGCTTTGAGTCGTCATAAGAGATTTCACTCATGCATCATTTCACCACGACTTGCGCAAAATCTTGGCTGCGTGCATAGTGCCTCGGACCGCTAGACAAGTGATTGTCGTGAATGGATTGAAAAGTAAAGGAAATGAATGTGGAATTTTTATTTACAATCATTACGAGAAATTGGTTCTAAAAGTGTTTTCTTTTCTCCCAGGACTAAGATAGAATGATAAATTAACTAAATGAAAAAATGGATGGTGTATTGGAAGAATCTCTCCTACCTCGACTGCTATCCTTTCCATAGCGCTCAGGTGTACGTAGCACAAACCGTGGATGCGGCCGATAGAAAGAAACCGCGCTCTACGTGAATGCTGTCGGTTAATTGATGCCGTTGCCTCTTCCGTCCACCTCAGACGATCGCTCGCGGCTTGTAGAGCCCTTCATTCAGAGAGAAAGTTACCTACAACTTCAGAGCTCGTAATTAATTTCTCATAACACCTATGTTTACTTCGCACAAATTCTCATAGCCCCTTTGGCGCCATCTATAACTCGATGCTCACCTTTTATTGGTGGAAGAAGGAGAATGGGAAGGGGACACTACATAGTCATGTGACCAACTACAGTTGATTGAAGCTACTATGAGAAACTGCACGAAGTATTTTCTGGAAATATGAAAAAGTCCGCAAACATTCCCTCCCCTGACGGATATCACGATTAAGGTCTCTAGTGCCTTGGAGTGGCTCCTTCCGTCCTGTTGCTGATACTACAGCGACAAATGTTCTTTTCTTGCCCACTGCTAGCAAGGAAATAGCGATTCATGCGAATAACTACAGACGCCAATTCATCAATATTAGGAGAATCTCTTGATTATCATAATGTAATATTTTGTTCCCGATTTCAAGTGTGAACTAAATTGGGTAAAAACCTTCGTATTTAATTAATTCAATATTTTTCATTAGGCATTTAAAATGGTTACGAAGAACATTGTCGTGTATCGTGCTTACGAGTTGTGACCGGTAGAGCGAATGTCTGTGGGCGATCTACGACGCGCAGCTTTGTTGTGCATTGACCTACCAAATGTAGGTTTAATTTTTCAGCACACTTCTGTTTTTGGTGCCATTTCGGGCCTTAGTGACTTGCCTTAAATATTGAGTTGAATTATTTTTTGACAATTGTTACTTGTCAACAATGATGCTGAGAGGATGGGTGAAAAATTTCAAGATCAGTCATACTGAACGAGGATTTTAAAATTATATCTTCTACGTGTATTTGTTTGTCTTCTAAAGTTTACTTTATTATTTGTTCAAATATATTTTATATATTTGGTGTGCATTTTCCCGTTATACTTCTATTGTAACCCTGATGTGATATTTTATACTCTGCATTTTTCCCTATCTGCGAGGGCTCTAATGACCTAGATGTTGGCGAGTCCTAATGCCCTGATTACAAAAAAAAAAAGAAGATATATTCTATACATCGAAATGTCAGCAAGTTCGAAGGGAATTTTAATTTTTAATGTGTGACCTAAACCCAAGAAATTGCAGATAAATTATTTTTTTGATTAATTAAGTGTGAGCAATAAGGTTTTGTTTTTTGCGAAAGTAGGAATACGAATGTGTATTTCTGTATTGAAAACGTCTGTGGCCGTTGATTCCATCTGCCGGTCATTTCCTTCTTTCTCCCGATCTCCACGCCGCACTTCGCACCCCCTTCCTCCCTGTCAGTCCGCTGCTCAAACCCCTCGCTCCCATCTCACTCGACGCGTCTTGCGTGCTCGCCTGCTCTGCCCGCATCCATTTGCAGAAGAAATCCGCAAAAGGGGTTATGTAGAACTTCTGACGAAGTTTACCTGCTGATTTGCATGCAAACAGCGCTGCTAAGCCCCGTTGCGACGTAGATATCGATTTTCTCTTTTTCATATCTACCAAGTTCCAAGCGAAGGAAGGGGCTGGGTGCCTCCGCCGCCGCCGCCGCTGCTGCTACGAATGCCGTCAGGGAAACTTCTAACAGCTTCCTGCGTGAACATGCATCGACACTTTTATGCTCTTCGTATGAAGCGGTTTTATTTTTGATTGCTGAGTTGTTATTGTGAGGTCTTACGAATTAATGATGTATTATGCATTTGCAAACCAATTTTTACATTCGAATACAATGATTACGACCCTTGATATTTTCGTCATTTATGTTTTTTTGTAGTATTTGAAGTGTAATTTTCCACTTTTGGAGCGATAATTTTGGTAACTGGTTACCTTTCCATTGATATCCCATTTAATAAATAGCGTTCACTGACACGTAATTCTTTCAATAATTCTTAATCTGACAGTGAAGTTTCCATACAATAGACTGAAACGAGATCGTGTGTGAGTATAAAGGAAAGTAGTTCGAGATAGTATTTAACCATAATGATATGTAAGAATTTGACCATGACGTTGCAAACCCTAAGGCCCCAATTTAAAAAAATGTGTAAGAATCACCTTCCCCATATGAACGGGAGAATAAGGTCTCATGTTACATTTTCGTAAGGTAATTGTTTTAAACTTTTTTACATTTGTAAATCTGTTGTCCAATGTTTTTACCTTACTCCCACTCAGCGGATTTTTTAAGTGCCATTTTGACGCAATTACTAAGACTTACGTTGTTTTTAAGAGAGCAATGAATATATTTTTTTCTTTGACTAGCCGACAGGAGTCAGAAACCATTAGTTTGTTTCCAATAATTCCCTCACTTTAACTTACTGTACGATATTATGACACCTGCATGCGTATTGTAAAAGCGCTGATTTTAATTGTACTGCATTTGGATTTTGCATCGCTTGTTTATTTGACGAGGAACATCTGTTCGAGTCCATTCCGTGACGTCTGTCGAGTGAACCGCGCGTTTGGTTTACAGTTTTCATTACCTCCACGTGTTCTCGCAAACATTGGTCGCGTATTTGCTTTGCTTTCTACTCGTCGACGTTTGCAGTGACGACTGTGACGCGATATTTGCACCCGGAAGCGTCGCGGATTTCGAGCACTCGACTGTGTCCCTGTCAAATGCCGTTCGTTTGGAAACTTGTTCAATTCAGTCGGGATGAGCTGCTTTCGTATCGTCAGTTTCCGAACGGTGACGTTTGCAGAAGTCTCCTGTCTCCTGGGGAGCCTTGTCCTCCACGTTCGTTGTCACCGAATCTGCTGCGTTGGATGGGGTAATTTTTGTCCCTGTGGTCCCCACGAATTTTATTTGATCAGCTTGTGGTATTATGGCTTAAATTTAATCGCTATAAAGGAAGTAGATATGATTGCTAAACAAATATTTATTTTGTGTCCATCATATTTGCCAAAACTGAGGCATCATTCTCTGGACATCGTCATGAAACGTAAAATTAAAAATTGTATTTTTTGTTGCGTCGAGGGAAGTAAATCAGGTTTACGTACACCCGTCGCATTACCCGGAGCTAGAAAAGAAACTGAAAACTATGATTACAGGATATTCAATTTTTTGTAAAAAGAACTTCAAAAATGAGACACTATAAAAAAATAATTATTCCCATTGTTAAACATACAAAAAAATATATCAACATTGAAAAAAAAATTTGCACTCTCAATTGATATATTTTTCCCTACAGCGGGTGTTAGAATACCTGTCTGCATTACTACAGGTGTTCCATAGAATACTGCTTTCTGGGCGCTGTGGGTCCACTTGTTGTTACTCTCACGGTAGCATCACTGCAACATCTTCGCGTGAGACTTGTAGTCGTTAGTTATTTGGCATCGCATGTCACGCAGGAAAATGTTCCAGACCAGGTGGGGAAAAAATTGTTGTACTTTTAGGAGATACGGAGTATAGTCGAATATGGGCGTGGTGTGTCAGCCCTCTTTATTATACGTGAAAAACTTTTATGTTATGTGGAGATAAATATGGATTATATGATGCTCTGGAATAAAGATAACCGAATCCCGGGCACGCAATGGATCACTAAAAAAGATTCAATCGTGGCATTTCATGAACACTCGTTTTTTAACCCTGTTATTTTTTATCAGACCGTCTCAATTGAAGTACAACTGGCGTAGGTGAAATCTCCCATTCTTTCTCTGAAAGAGCCTTTTTGACGTTTTTAATGTGTTTGTGGGTGAAAAGTTGAGCCGCTTTGTCAGTTATCTTTGGGACTGGGGATCTTCTCCGAATGTATTTATTTTTTCATTTTCATTGCCTCCAGTTCCATTAGCAATGTACATTTCATGAATTAAGATAACTACAAAAGTGATGTAAATCGAACAAGGGAATTTTCAACTAGCGCTGGTCGAAAGTGGTCTTGATTATTTTATTATTATTTATCATTATTATTGTTGCTTTACGGCTCGCCGACATCGAGATCATTAGAGCCCTAAAATTTTTGTACATGTAGGGAAAATGCTGTTATGCACTAGGGAGAGCCAACATGACTCTCCCGCGTTTGGGACTCGTCAAACGACTCGACCACACCCACTAAAAACCCTCCTGAATTACAATATATCCAAACATAAAAAAGAGACAAAAGACTCCTAAAAGATTATAAAAACCGCAAACAAAGAAAAAAGTAAATTTTGAGAGAGAAAAATGTAAATTTAAAGAAAAGGAATAAAAGATTTAAATCCAAACCCTCCCGAGAAAGTGTGGATTTGAGTAACGACATACGAAGAAAGATCAGATACTGTTCCAAAAGCGACATTCCTAAAGGAATCTAAAAAGGCGTATCAAAATCGGTTCATTTGGCCCAAGCATAACGTCCAAACTGTTGGGTAGATTGAGTCGCCGTCTGCTGGTACTATATTTGAGACACTCCAGAAGAAAGTAAGTGTGTTGTGTTACAAATTTCACACATGGCGAAGGGGGGGTGGGAGGTTCACCGCGTAAGAGATGACTATGGGTAAGATTGCAGTGGCCAATACGAAGACGTGTAAGGATCACTTCTTCACGTCTGTTCGCACGGGATGATGACAACCAGGTCTTTACGGAGTCTTTTACCTTCCTCAGCTTGAAGACTCAATTTTGCCATTCGGCGTGCCATGTCTTAAGAATAGACGATCTTATGGCAAGCTTTGAATCTGACGTGGGAAAAGGTTGAAATATCAAGGACTGCCTTCTGTGTTCCCTGCTTCGCAGCCTCATCAGCTTCTTCATTACCCATAATACCCACGTGTCCAGGAACACAGCAAAGAACTATTTTAAAATTTTGAACTACTAGACGGCTTATTATATTCTGAATAGTCAGTGTAAGGATGTCAGAAGTGTACAATGAAGACACTGACCAAAGAGCACTAATAGTCATTCCGTAGAACCACACGCCGTATTGAAGAAAGCTGAATGAATTTCAGCGCCCCAAATTTAGCATTTATTTTTTTAGTACTGAAACACGTTGACTATAAGTATATCATGTCAAAATATTAGCGACGATGACTCACTGAGAAATAATCGAGAAATTTGCCAATTTTTTGCGTCTTCTTTCAGCTCGCACTTTTACACCATTGAATAGAGGCCGATTTTTTTGAAAATCTGGACCGAAGTCCTGCAGACACGAAACTTGGCAGAAAGTTTGGTTTCGGGGTCACTTTAATGGGGAAAGAAAATCGGACACTCCAGCCCCCCTTGGGAAGGGAGTCAAAAGGACCTTAGCGCCTTCAATAAAACTATAAAGATTAGTATGTAAGAAAATAAAGATCTAAATAATCACTCAGATTTGGAAATAAAATATTTTAGTGGAGGACTGGCAAGTAGATCAGGATCCAAAATAATAAATCGTAACAATTTCATTACTATTAATTTAAATTTAACGTCTACAAAATGAATATTTACTAAAAGTATGAAGAAATATAAAGTTATTTAAGAATCTGACTAGTTTTTTGCACTGATATTTAAGTATGTTTTTGATGATGTAAGAATATTGTAAGTTTTAATGGATATGTACGCAAAACTTCTTTCTCCTATTTGAAGAAACACTTGGGGAAGTTCAATATACCTGTTTCTTGTTATATTTATACAGTTATATTTAATCATATTTTGCGAGTAAGTGTCTAAATATGTGGAATCCTTTTTTGGTTTCCGTGTTAGATACAAGTACCTGTGGTTCGTCACCATTATGGTTTTCTTATCAGCTTCCACAATTGGATCGTCATAATGTTTCACGCGCTAAGATCTTCATGGAGGTTCTCCGAGGCAGCAAAGCAACGGGTCTATGAAGAACGACGTGTCATTGGCCGCGGATCTAAAGTCTGTGACTGAGCCACTGTCGGAGCAACCGAGGTCGTAATAGAGGTGGAAGCTTCTCTCATGAATGTTGATTTTATTTATTTATTCATTTGCACAAACACTCATGCACTTACGAAGAAAAATCTTAAAATCTATTTATTTATTGTCTTTAAACCCTGTACCTTAGCATATTGCCATTTCCAGTTTAAACCTTTTTTTTTATATTCCGTTTTGTATTCTTCAATACGTTCATTTGACCCAAGCCATCTGGTATTTTAGATGTACTCATTCACTGACTTTGAGACGTTGTCCGTCCACACATAACCAGCATTGAATCCGTCGCATTCCCCGAAGTTTTTAAATGGATCTTCATCCTCTCAATATCTTCCCCAGTCCTTCAAGTTAAATATTCCCATTTGTTTTATTTTTGTTAACCATCTCCCTCGCTCCTCTCCATTTATCATGCAAGTAAAGAATAAATGCAAATAAAAAACATTCTGTACTGCATCTCCGCATTGCATGTTGATTTGCAGTGTACTGCAAGTCATGTTACTTTGCCGAAAATTGTGCAACATGATTGCAACTTCTACGAATTCAAGGTATATCCAAATAATTATTTATAGTAGTCACAAAAGCGACTATTTGCTGTGAAGAAAAACAATTTATTAAAACACCGGTAATATTCGTTCCACACGCTCGATGCTGAAA
>NNCF01128324.1:160736-171599 GCA_002313205.1 Laupala kohalensis | reverse complement strand
GCGTAACTGCATTTTCCCTACCTGTACAAGTTTTAAGGGCTCTAATGACCTCGCTGTTGACGAGCCCTAAAGCCCCACAAAAAAAAATCAATTTCTTCGCGTAATATTATATGAGTAATATCGCAAATATCCTTGTAAATAATATTAAACAAGTATTATTATTATTATTATGGAACATTGTTGATTGGACTAAAATATAAGATAACAAACTGAATGAGCATTTGTATCTTCTTCCTTCTCTCGTCTCTCTATCTGCCTCCTAGTGACGGAAAACTATCGATCGTTCGACTGAAAAGTATCGATAACTATCGATGGTTTAGAATTATTGTCAAATTTCAATGATATTAATTGCGAAGAGTAAAACGAGAATAAACGTAGCCAAATGAGGTCGAACCAAATTCACATACTGTTAAATTGATAGCATAAAATACTTCTTCTCTGTATGAAATTCTTGACGATGTTATATTATAATATTTATTACAATCTTTTTCGGACGTTGACTGAACGTCCGAAACGTTGCAAAACGGAGATACACCTGTTGTGAAGATATAAACAGGTAAAGACGAGGAATCTGTTCTAAGTTGTAGGAAAGCTATCGTTGAGTGGCCAAAACTATCGATAGTGCTATCGATAGTTATCTACCTCTACTGCCTCCCGATACGTGTGCGATTGCACATATATGTGCAACGAACCTAGTGTATGTTACATTAATAAAGTGTTTGTGGCGTAAGTTATCCACCTTCGTCTATAAATAGCGAAATAAATTTCAGTTAACGAATTAATTGATTCAATAATAACGAAGATGACGAAACGGGTCAAATGTTTTAAGAAAATCTCAAAATCAGATCGTCGAAAGGAGACGATTTCGAGACGAAGCGGTGCAGATAGAAACAGCAGCGCTGTGAAGTAGTGGAGTTAACATGTTGATCGGCGATTGCTCCTCACACCAGGGGAAAGGAGGATAATAGGTATCGGTAGCATCTGTGTTCTTACCACCTATTTATTCTTATTTAAGTGCGTAGGACCTCGACTGAAGTAAATTTCATAGCTTTGAATGAGTTTGGGATTTATCAGCAATTCATCGTTTGTGTGCGAGGCGATTTGCTGTCTGTTTGCATGTTTCTTGCATAGGATTTCTTGGACTGTATCCCAAGCGAGTGGAAACTAGTTCACACAGAAGATAAAATGCACATTGTGATCTGTAAGTAACATATCCTCCCGAGTTCCAATCAGATTTGTGAAGTGAACTATTTGAACTATTTTAAAGAAAACTTCGTTGACAATTTTTTTTCTATTTTTATTCCATTATAAAGGTAAATAAAATTCGTATTGTATTTAACTTTGCTCGTTACCTTTATATTAATAAAACCCCTCTCGCCTTCACATTTCTTTTCGTATATGGTGGGATAGTTGATGTAATTTTTCTTTCGTGAAGTGATGATAAACGTATTACGTGTTGAAATATTTTTATTTTTTGTGTTACTCATTACGATCTCGTTATTTCCCGAAGGCGACGATTTCATGCTTGGGGCTTCTTTCTTATTCTCCAGGAATTTGAACTTTTTAGAGTTCCGTTTAACTCATTGATAACACAATCGTCTTGTGTTTATGATATTCCTCTCATCTTTTTCCCGTGTCGATGCATTCGCTACAGGAGATATAATAATTTAATATCATTTTTAACCGAATAAATTTATTCCAAAGACGCAATATAGTCTTCATAATGAATTCCCCAATTGCCGGGGGAAAAGTCTGTCAATATGTATATGATAGTGTAAGGAACAGGCTTATTTTCTAATTTTTGTTTCCTTTCGTTTCACACCAAATATTTAAATCTGTATCCTATTCTATTAAGTGGTCCATACATTTCTGTTTTTTTCTCACGAGAACAACTTTAATGTGTTCAACAAAATTCACAAAAATAGTTATTTTTCGGACGAAAAGGCGATCTAACATGGGGTCATTTCTGAGTAGGATCATTTTAGTCGTATTTTTTTAGCTAGAAGTACGTATGTTATTTATTCCAAAAGTAGATAAAATGGTTGTTTTCTACGAATTAGTGCAAATCTCCCCAAACAAAATTGAGATATATGGTTCGTATCTTCTGTTCACAGTCCAAATACAAAGAGAGACTGATAAAATCTTAAAATATATATTTGTGCTTGGTAGTGGAAAATTTACTAGCTTGCAGGGTGGACTGTTGTGGTGATGCGCGGTCACCGAGCATCTGAGGGACGTTATGTTCATCCGAGAAGAGCTTTTCTTCGATCTCGAGTGGCGGATGTAGACCGTAATCTAGGAGGGGAGAGCTAACGAGGGAGCATTTTTGTTTAATAATTATGGTTTTACAACAAAATTTTTATAAATATTATCTGAAAATAAAATGCATCAAATTAATAAACATACTGGTATTATTAATAACAATTATTTAAGTTATTAATATGGTATTATTAATTATATTACTAAGGATAACAATAACAATTATTGGTCTGGTGACACATTTACTAAGTATACCCTTTATCAACTTCAATTTTGTCTGTTAAGAGTTTAGGTCCAAAGCATCCGCCACTGGTGACAGTGAGAGGTGATGCCAGTAAGGTATAGGAAACTAAGCGTATAAATCAAAGAGATTTTTATACGCTCTTCTCGGAATGCGTATTAATGCGTCGTGTCAAGTAGGGAAATGACTCGTACGCACTCGCTGCCGGCGCTGCGTCGGTTGACCTTCCTACTTCTTGGGAATGATGACGTAACGCGCGTGAACGCGATCCAAATGCCCCCACCTCCTTTGGTCATTGGGTTAGATAACGTGTTTTCCTAAGCGATATTTCCCTTACTCCCGTGGTGGAACTGCTTGGAATTGGTTTTTTTTCCCGTCTCCCATCGGAACCATTTCTTTTCGCGTAGCGACTTCGTCACTTTAGTCATGACAGGAACGGGGCTGGTTGCCTCTTGCTGTTCGGTCACTATTTTTTACTGCCACATTCACTCAGTTTTCTTAAAGCCCTACACTTGGTTTTATAAGATTTAAGCTAATTTTAATNTTAGGAATATGACGAAACGATTATTTACATGACGATAATGAAAACTATTTGAGATTGGCAGTAATAATTTAGTGATAATGAGCATGTATTTATTGGAATGTGGTCTCTTTATTTTTCATTATTCGTCATATAGCGTCAGTCGGTCTGATTGTAGTTGCACTCGTCTTTCCATGGTGGAATGTAGATATCGTCGGAATACTCTCAATGTCTTGGGTGGTTTCTGTACAGTCGTGTTCAGTACAAAGGCTCGCTGGAGTTCCTTTGTTGCCAGTCTTTTTAGACTGTCTCGTATATCTTCTAATTGTCAGCTCCTGTCGGAGTCTGTTTAGGTTAGTCATTAGCGGAGGTCTGGTTATTGGTTTCAAGTAGTCTGAGTGGTTTTAGTAGAGTCTTCGATCTGGTTGTTGTCCACCCGGAGGGAGCGTGAGTGATTATTGGTCGTACGCATGTCTTATAGAAATTAACTTTGGTCGCTGTTGGTAGTTGGTTTGTTTGTTTGTCGTCAGCAACAGTGTTAGGGCGTGGCTTGCCAATCGTGATGCGTGTGGAAACACACGAGCTCCGGATCGGAGTCGATTTTAATTATTAATTTATTATAGCAACTACGTTTACGTTAAGGGTATTGGAGGAGCAATGAATGGTATATGTGTGTGTGTGTATTGAAGAATGCTTGTATGTATGGGTGTGTGTCTCTCTCTGTCTGTAAGCGAAAATTCGTATACGTATGTGAATATTCGCACATATGGGCCACGTGTAGATAATTAATTTCTTAAATGTTTCTTTCTCGTTGTTACCTTACAAATTATCTAACCAATTTTTACCACGCGTGTGTGTGTGTATGTTAATTATTTGGGCAATAATTTGTTATTTAATTTCTTATTTCTTTTTTTTTTGTGGGGCTTTAGGGCTCGTCAACATCAAAGGTCATTAGAGCCCTTAAAACTTGTACAGGAAGGGAAAATGCAGTTACGCACTAGGGAGAGCCAACATGACTCTCCCCGCGTGTGGGACTCGCCGAATGACTCAGCCATACCCACTAAAAACCCTCCTGAATTACAACTCAAAACTCAAATCCCATTATATCTCACGACTTTACTAAATAACATTAAAAAAAAAAAAAAAAAAAAAAAGAAGAGGAAAGAGGAAAATGAACGATACCCTAGCCCTCGCAACCTAGTAGCGTCGGGATCGAAAAGAACAAGAGGTGACCAAGGAAGGTCAGAAAAGAGAAAGGAAGGAGCATGGCACAAGCAAGTGGAAGCAATGCCACACTCAGCTCGAGGCCCAGTGTTTGCCAAACACGTACTTACTAGATGTTAGTCCCCTGGGGGGGTTTACATGGGGGGGTTATTTCTGTGCTATGCATACTTTTATTATGTCTTCTTTTTCATCTGCTACCAAGCATTGATCTCTGGCAGATTAATAAATTATTAATTTTTTTATTATTGCTACTACTATCTCTCGGCTGATAGTGAGGTGTTGTTTATAGCGACAGCACTCACAACAAAGGATCATCTCGGAGTTACTTTTCATTTTGTATTAGCCAGGGTTGGATGATTTGTCATGATATACACGTAAATCATTCGGTTTAAGTTCTTGTTTTTGAAAAGTGTTTCCTGAAGAGAATTTTTTTAAAACTAGGGATAAAATAATAAAAATTTAGGTAATTTAAATACCTAAATGCTATAGAGTATTGATTACTAAAAATGCTGATGAATCTGGTCTTAATTGCATTATACCACATTCACATTGCTTCAAAGGAATAGGTTTGGGTGGAAGAGAAGTTAGTTTTACTGCACTAAGATATCTTCTTTCCAAGTTCTCTGAAACATGCAATTTTGCATCGAATATATCACATTACAACTGATGGTATGCTAGGTACGGTTGACAAGCTCTTGTATAAATTCCATCGAAGCGTCTCAGAACGAAAATTTAGTTCCACTGAATTCATTTTCCTTGCTTCCTAGAAAATGTTTCCTAATGAAATCTGTGTTATGTTTTTGCGGGGATTTCGTTTCGTCTTCGTCCAAATTTCTATTTAATTTATCTGAGTGTAGGAACGTCATTTCCTCGTATTTCTTGTCTACGTTTGTGAGCTAGTCACGCACGTAATGAATGTAGCGCGTGACCCATCCATGTTGTAGAAGTAGCTTCTGATTCATCCTTCCAACCAAACGCGGTCACACGTCTCTATAGACCTCGTAACTGAAGAAAAATCGCGGAGATGTAACCANGGGGGGGGGGGGGGTGTAGCGTAACTCCATCATAGAGTTCTATGTAAATAGAGACAACTGTCTCTGCTGCAGATTGTCCATGATAACATGAGACAGAAGATACTGAGAAAGATTTCTGTCTCTCTCGCACATCGCCTTAGGTGGGGAACTCGATTCCCCTCACCGACTGCAGACTGCTGCTCACAAGTCGTTGCACAGTAACACCTTACCCCCTGCAAGCGGCTGTGGGAGCGAGACAGAAATCTCTCATGGTTCCCCTCCTGACAACCGGCGCATAACCCAAAGCCTTCTCTAAACCACTCTTCTTTCAGCCAGAGGTTAGTGATCAAGCTCTCTGTCCGTTTTAGTACGCATTTCAAGTACTGTTCGTTCTAGGAAGCGGCTGCTGTAGACGTTAGCATCCGGACGTAAACTCACTAACATTTTCCTGACACGAGTAAAACACCCACGTGTCTACTGCGAGAGGAAGAGTTGGAAATTTCGCATTACTCACACTGACTCCTTGATTTTCAAGTGGTTTTTACCCTCCTTTCTTATTCCTTTTCTGCAGATGTGATGACGAGGAGAGGAGGACGTGCGACATTTTGAGGTTGCGTGTGATTTATTGCGGGGGAGATTGGAAGCCTCAATGGTGTCATCTTGTTTGACAACATATCTCTTCTCTATTTAATGGCATTCGTCGTTAGTCCTCTACTTTTTCAGACCTGCTGTTTTTATGCGATTAGTAAGCATCGTTTTGCAATTATATGAAATCGTTAAAATTAGTGGTGATTACTAGTGACTCGGTGTTTTAATTTGTTGTTGTTGTTACTCAAATTAAACGGTAACCCAAAATATTTGGGTATAGTGTCGTGCATAGTAATCGGGAAGTTATTCTACTTTTCTGAAAATTTTTCGTTGTTTTACTGTCTTAAACTTTTTTTTTTTACGTGTTTGCTGAAAAGACCGTCAACAGCTAAGGAAAAAATCTGTCCTCTTATTCTACTTGAAACCTTGGTGTTTTTTTGCAAAACTTCCTGCGCGATACTTAAGTTAATTCCTTTAATAATGTTGCTCATACACTTCATCCGATTTACCCACCATTCTACTAGTATGGTTCGATAACTAATATGTTATGATATTGGTTGCCGGAACATTGGCATCGTCTTTGTCATTACACAATCATCCTCCTACGGTTTTTTCGGTTTCTGTGTCGGTTTAGGTAAAAAGAAGGTCTTAAAATATTCGGCATGGGCTCCCGTTCTCCTTTCTCCCTTCTCTCTCCCCTCTCTCCCTCCCGTCGGTCGCACGTGTCACTATGGCCACGTGTATCGCACCCCTCCTTGTGCATTAATAAATGACGCATTGCCTCTTTCGATATTGAGAGGGTGTACACAGTCTGCTACCCATGTCTTGTACACTGGTAGGAGGACCCCCCCGGGGAATAGCGACTACCGGTTGTAACCTTGGCAGGTAATTATTTCTGCTTCTTCTTTCCCACCTGCCGCGCCGTTCGTCTTCTCATGTCAGACTGACCTTGAAGTGACGTGAGCTTCAGATGCTGGATGTTTGTCATAGTTACTCTTCCGTGCAAGGCACGTCACATATTTGGGTACATACTAATAGTTTTTGGTCTGACGCATACCGGGAAGGGATGTCACGGCATGATAGAAGAGAGATGTTCTCAAAGTCATGTAAATTTGCCGAAAATTATGCTATATGGCTGCCGAACACAAATTGTCAACTCCTACGAATTTGAGGAATATCCAAATAAATATTAATGGTAGTTACAAGTGCGACTATTTGCTGTAAACAAATACAAGTTACTAACACAACAATCCAAGACTCAAGGTAATATTCGTTCGACACAGTGGCGGATCTATGGGGCGGCTAAGGAGGCTATAACCCCCCGCTCCCACCTCATTGAACATGAATTCTTAACAGATAAAATCGAAGTTGATATATGGCATACTGTGTAAAAGTGCAGATTAATAATTGTTTTTAATTATAATTGTCATTATTATTAATGAAACCAGACGAATAAAAGTAATAACACGATACATAAAATTAACAATACCATATAATAACTTTAATAAATAATTGTTGTTATAATAACAGATTGTTAATTATTTATTTGATGAATTTTTTAAAGGTAATGATAATAAAATTTGTGTTGTTAAACCATAATTTTTAAACAAAAATGCTCTCTGGTAAGTCCCTCCCCCCCTTGATTACGGTCTAGATCCGCCACTGGTTCCACACAGTCGATGGGGAAGCAATAGAATAGTGCCACAACACCACGTGAATTGAAATGGTGGCAGAGGTTGGCCCTGGATTTGAGTTCTCAGAAATTTAAATGTACTGCCAACATAACGTGAGGTACAAACAAATGATGTTACTAAGAGTAAGAGGGACGATGGCGAAGTAAAAGCGTTTGCTACGTTGAGTACAAGACCTGTACCAACATCAAGCTTGTTAGACTGGCAATAAATAAATAAACTGATAGTTCATTGTCAAGAGAGCTGTTACAAACTACCTGGGACCACGTTGAGAAAATGAAGTATTTTACTCCGACGTACGTTCAGTAAACTAACAAGAACAGTGCGTTTGCGTCCATGTTTTTTCTTCTTCTTGTTAAATTTTCTAGAAGCAAAGAAACATGACTTCGAATGTATGTATGTATTTATGTATGTATGTAGTATTGATTTCTTAATTTTCTTCCTCGTTCTCTACAAAAATCAGTTCTATTCAATAACAAATATTAGGTACGGTTCCTCAAAAGCAAAGATCTCGATAAATAAATAAATAAATGCAGTGATTACATCTTGTGTATTTATTTCGAGCAAGTGAATTTTCTTTAACAGTAAATAACTCTCCTCTACTAGTTCTTGTTTGAGGGAGAACGTCGATCCCTCTTTCTCTCTCTCTCTCCCAATTGATGTTTCGCCGCGTCGTGGAATACAGTTTCTTGTGACGAGTGCGAGTGGGTGGGATGAGGACCCAGAATTAGAGATGTCATTCCCTGAAAGTGGGGCACTTGTAAGGATTATCGAACCGAGGGCCACGGAGCGGCAAGGCAAGAGCGCGTCCTTCAACGAGCTGTGCAGCTCCTCGCGATCAATACACGGGATTAACGGAGCCTTTCCTCCCTCGCCACTCCCCCTTCCCCAATCACCCCCATCTGCCGCCGCCGCCGCAGCCAACCAACGCTCTGAACGCAGAGTGGACTGACTCTTCAACAATCGCTGCTGGCACACTCAACTGGCGCTTCTAACTCTTCTTTGGCGTCTTGCTTCACTACTCCTCCCCCACCTCCCCTTACCCCTCTTTGCACCACTTCTTCCCAGTCTTATTTTTGTACCTGCCCCATGCTACGAATGAACGAGATTCAACAATAATTAATGGCGTTTTCCATGTTCTCTTCTGGGTGCGCAACAGAACCGAAATATTCTAAAAGTCACGATACTTTGCCTAAAATTATTCAATATGGATGCCTTACACAAATTGCCAACCTCTACGAAACAAATCCTTAAAACTCACTAGGTGCACGCAACAGTCCACAATGTCATTCTCATCAGCTGATCATGTGAGGATCAAGCGTCCCGCTACATCTTTCACTCAGGAGGCAAACCGAAGTAATTCGGGAAATCCGTATTCAATAGAATGGGCACTATTAAAGAAGAAATAAGAAACATTACTACTCTAAATCACGTATCCCGAATTAACTCTTCAAGTTTTGCTGATAACTTACCGAAAATTTAAATAAATATGAATTAATTACTAACACAAATGTTTGGGAAAGAATGTGGGACGATTAATCATTGATGAATTGAAGATACAATAATCTGAAGTTAAAATAGTTCTGAACATTTATTACATAAACATGAGAGACAATCTTACAAATAGCACACAGTAGGACAATAAATTTTTTTTACAAGCAGACATTACAAACTGCGTGCGACATTACTTTACTCTCCAGAAGCAAGGAAGGGACCTTTACATCAATTATGAAAATATATCCTGGAACATAAGAAAAAACTTTTATTTACTTTTCTGTGTTTCAATACTAAATAAAAATAATGAAAAATTAGTAATATCTAATTTCATTATTCTGATTCTCAATTTCTACGAAGAAGAAATTACCCATGTATTGAAACTGTGAACTCCATCGTACTGACTGACTTAGTACAATGGAGAAAATAATTTTTACTTTACAATTTTAGGCTCGTATCTCAAGAAAAACCCTGAGTTATTTATGAATTTAAATATTGTAACGGTTCTTATGGAAATTATTCTATATTGCTTTGTACATGTTTAATCTTATAGACTTAACTGTAACAATGATCTACATTAATTTATAAAACTGAAGTAAGCTTTACACCGTGTTCAAAAAAAGACAAATAATGGTTTTTGAAATATTTATAGAACCTCATATCATTTACATAATGGAATTTTTTTACATACTTTCACTATCCTTAATTTCGTTGCTTTGTCAGTCATCATTTGTTGATCAATGAGGTTCTGCTGAGTTAGTATAGACCTGTTTCACATGAGAATATTAGATAAACAATGAATTCCAATCATCACACACTGTATGCTTATTTATATAATGTTTTTTTTTACCTTGTTAACTCAAACTCCTGATGGACCTGGAATGGGGAGAGGTTCTTCTAAAACTTCATCACACTCACCATCACTTGCTTCATCACAATCAGGTTCACTTTCACTGTCTCCACAATTAATAACAATTTCTAGCCAATCTTGTGTACTCCTCACCTCCTCATACCATTTTTCCATTGTTTAACGTAATTGCATGTTTAACGTAATTGACCCATTTTTCTGCTGTTACTTGAATATGTTTATTAATTTTTCAGAATACATTTTACAAGAAACACTTATTACAGAATATTTGGTATTATAATATCAAATTTCATGAAATATTCTAATTTATGTTAACCTGATTTAGTGCCTCTTCCCACAGCACGTAGGACCGATCAAAACCTCGAAAAACTTTTTATCATAAAACCTCTTTGCATCCAACTACACATGCTCAATCGCATTAAAGATGCAATGGTACGGGGGAGTTCTCAAAACTTTATGATTTCTTTAACATTTCATCAACTGTATACCTGTTGATTAAAATTTTTCATTTATGAACAAATTGCCAATCACAAATGCACACACCAGAAACTTGTTACATGAAATAAACCAAACACAGTTAATAACATTCAGACAATATCAATATTTGCAATAACTACACTTACCAAAATACAATACTATTAATATGAAGAAAATAATATCTTGTTACCTTCCCATACTCTCACTATGTTATTTACAAATGACCCTCAGTTCACTAACAGATGCTTCTCGATTGAAATGAATATGTTTCGTATTTTACCAAATCTGCCAAACAGACAAAAAAAACAGACATGTGTTTGTTTGTGCACAAGTGGCGCCAAAAGCTATAGAATCTCCGTCAGAAGCGA
Source organism: Laupala kohalensis (assembly GCA_002313205.1). NCBI lineage: Eukaryota > Metazoa > Arthropoda > Insecta > Orthoptera > Trigonidiidae > Laupala > Laupala kohalensis. Next base: position 160,856 of record NNCF01128324.1, on the reverse strand, counting down.
GTGCAGAAAGAATAACAAAATCAGATGACTAAATATAAATATCACGTCGCAGTTCTTTCTCTCTCGAATGACGAGGATGAGAGTTAAAACTTTTTCAAAGTTACAATTTTTTTTTTTTTT
>NNCF01128324.1:115632-160545 GCA_002313205.1 Laupala kohalensis | reverse complement strand
ATAAGAGACAGGTAAAGAGATGTCCAATTGTAGGAACGAAATTCGATGCGAAAAGCGGGTGGGCCTTACGGCGTAGACTTCTATACTCGTACAAAAGTCACGATACTTTTCCTAAAATTATTCAATATGGCCGCCTTAAACAAATTGCCATCTTCTATGAAACACATCCTTGAAACTCACTCGCTACAATTTCAAGAAAAGCGTGGTAGGAAAATTTCAGGAAAAGTGTTGTCACAAAGAATGTATGCAATATCCAAATAAATATTAACAGTAGTCACAAAAGCGACTATTTGATGTAAAGAAATACAAGGTAATAACACAACAAAGTATTCGTTCCACACGCTCGATGCAGAGAGAGCAGTACAGCACCACAAGAGCAAAAGTGAATTGATTGTTGTCCGGAGGTTGGTTATGAATTCAATTTCGAATATGTTGCCAACTGAACGCGAGATACCCTTATCATTACTCTTATGGACGATGGCGAAGTAAAAGCATTGGCTACATTGAGTACAGGTTCTATACCTACATCAAGCCAGTTCGACTGACAATAAATAAATATATAAATAATTTAACTGTCAAGAGAGCTGTTACAAACCGCGTATGACCATATTGAGGAGAATGATGTAATTTACTGCGACTAATACAAAATAAACTAATGAACGCAGAGCACTTCCGTTCATGCTTTTTGCTACTTAAATTGAATTTCTCGATGACTTTTACTATATCATTGTACCCACCGCCAGTTCTCCGTCACTATTCTTACACTTTTGCTACAACTCAGTTTTTTTCATAATTGTTTTTGCTTCAATTTTTTCTTCTGAGATTGTTAATAACTGCAGTGTTTTGTCATCTGCAAGCACCAGATGGCCGCCGCCGCCGCGCCCCGCGACCGTCGCATGTCGACCACGTGACCGCCTTGGCGCGGCCTTGCCCGCTGCTTCGCGAGCACGTGCGTTCACGTCGAGTCAGGCCACAAGGACACCCGCCGCCGCCCCCGCCCCTATTCGCGTTCCTCGGTGCAGTTTTCTCATCGCTCTAGCTGCCCCTGAGCGAAACGGTTGGTGCATGGGAATTATGAACTTCGTCTGCTTTACTTCTGGAATTGACATTTATTGTTCTTGGGAAATTGCAGACTATTTTTCCCGCTGTAGACACATAGGTGTTTTACTCGTGCTAGCAGATTCATAGTGTTTACGTCTGTATGATAACGCCTACGTCAGCTGATTCGTAGAGTCGACAGTAATTGATATGCCAACTGTGATGAACAGAGAGTTTGATGTTTAATCTTTGGCCGAAAGATCTGTGTCTCAAGTTAGATTTTCCGCGGGTTATAGCAGCCGTGTGTGGGTGCCGCGGCATGCGGTCTGGAATGAGTGGAGCTATGCTTGGCAAACCCCCGTAGCAGACACATGACAACATGGCGCTTTCGCTCCATTGGCTACATCTCGTTACTTTTCTTTCGTTGCGAGAACTATAGTCGAAGTTACCATACCGAATGCGTTACATGTGAAGTACAATCGATTTCACAATGTTGGCAGAAATGTATTGGGTATAGTAGTTAACAGGAATTAAATTGTTACGTAGAGTAGAGTAGATGTAGTTGTTTTGTAGTGCTGAATTATTCACATTTCTTGCTGCAGATCAAGCTCCTCATATTGACTTGATTTGAGTCAGCGTTATCGGAATTTGCTTGGCGTTACGTACATTGACTCTGGATTACAGAAATATTTATTGTCTGAGAAAAAAAACCTTTTTTGAGGGAATTTGTCATTGAACATCATACATTGGAGCTGCATTTTTTCTACCCCTTTACGCTAGTCTTTTGTGCCCTTTTCCATACTTTCCTTTCTATCTTTATATCTTCAGTTATATCTATTTCCAACATCGCGCCTTTCCCACTCCGTCACTTTGCAGACAGTACCGATGTTGCTTGTGATTCTTCAAACAGCGGTCCTTTTGATGTCAGAGCATTTACCGAGTCACCTCGAGCAATAACGGGTTTTCGCGTTCCCACGGCGCCAGGTGTTACAAACTTGACTAGCCAATATTCACGCCCTGGGAGAAAGGCTTGAATCTACTCGTTCATTTATTTTCTTCTTCTCTGCTGCTCCCACTTCTTCCTCGTCCGTCACCGTCCCTCCCATCCGCTTCGCATTATTGATCACGCACGACGATTGGTGCCCGTCGCGAGTTTCGTCATTGGAGGACTGTCAATGAGAACCCTGTCTGATGCGCCGCCGCTCCGCTACGCGCATCTCTAGTAAACACAAGTAAAATGAAAGAGAGTCCTGTTAATTGAACGAATTCCCCTATGCTGAATTCCTGGAACGCATTAAAGGAACTCGAAAAAGTGGTGTTATACATTACGCGAATGTTGTCACGTTTGTCCGTAAGGGTTTCTTTGTGATAACACCGCATTTTCGGGATTTTTGCTATATTGGACACAGAATCCGGGGTTTCATCCAAAATACGTGCTGTATTGCGGTTCTTCCAAGGATACCATAGAATATCTAATCGGCAGTGGACGTGTTATGATCGGTTGATTACGATTTATGGTTATCCACGTAATTAAATATTCGCGTGAGTTGGACCAAAATAATTTCCTAGTTCGTGCGTTAATAATTCAACATTAATGTTTGTGGGGAAAAGGTTTGGAGATGGTCTTGTGAATAAAACATTCAGTATTGTCGTTGAGTGGAATCTTTCACCGAAAGGGAGATTCACGGATCCCACAGAAATGTGATTGGAGACGTATTTTCTCTCAATGTTTTCATTACTGATAAATTAATCTTGTGATAGTCATTTATATTTAACATTTTAATATTTAAAACGAATAAATGGAAACTTACGACTTTTGATGGACGAAAAATATTTTAATATTTTTAAAGGAATACGTAATTATCGTATGAATTTTAAATTTTTATTGTAAACGTTCATTTAGTTTCGATGCAAAGTGTCCATTCTACACGGCTTCGCACGGGAGATTTTGTGATGACGCAGTTGCAGTTTGCCTTTCCTATTATATAAGTGTAGACAAAAATTGCAAAAATATATACAATACCCGTGATATCTTTATTAAGTTGTAAGATATTTAAGAATTAGAAAAAGAAAAAATATGTAGTGCTACATCAAACATTTGGAAACGAAATCTCATTGTGTACTGTCTTTGTGACACTACAATACAAAGCAACAGCCTGTCAAAATTTATATTTTCTAACTCTCTTACTTTTTCTCTGCGTTGATGAATACATAAAGAAATAATATTTTTGATTTTTATTATTAGTGCCGTACGATTTCGTTTCAAAACTCTCCTTTAATTTTACGTTCAATTCACAAATGTTGATGTATCTGTTACCCTGGGAATAGCGAATAATTTAAATGAAACAACCCCGTCTGCGTGATGTATGAACCTCGTTCACTCGCCCACCCTTACTCATGACTATAGATGCTGCCATATATAGCACAAACGCCTTTTGAGGGCGACGTCCCCGATGTTGGCTTGCGGAAATATGCCGAGCTACGAATATCGCCATGACTTACTAATGGAATGTGAGGAATTAAATCAATTGTAGATGTACAATCCTTCATAGAAAACATATTTTACTTCGTGGGACTCCTTTTTCATTATTTCCTTAATAGTCCTTTGTATTCGAGCACATTTATATTTTCGTAATGACTTTATTACCTTAATGTTTGCTATTCTATTATTAGTTTTGTGTGTATTACAAAGAATGATCTTTGTTAAAATTATATTTCATATCATTACTCATCTTGAACAATTTTTCAATTCGAAAATTAAACACTTTTCGTGTCTGTATAATTTAATCGATGTTTTGAGAAATATTTTAAAAAAATCGGAATAATTCCTGAGTAAATTGGAAAGGAATGCTTATTTCGAAAAAGGTCTTAGCATAAGTTGATTTCAAATGTACTTTCCTTCTCTGGGTTAGTGCATAACCATCACAATGTGGTTGAAGAAGTGAAATATGTTGCTCCTCGTTGACTCTATGAGTTAGTTAGCTATTGCATGTTAGTATTTCTCTCCACACTTCTCATACGAATTGCATCTAGCTATTAAGATCGTGTGATGTATTAGACTACGATCTCTCCAGTCGTTAGTTCATTTTGTAACCTTTCTCATCTCATAAGTTTGTTCTGGACGGTCAAATTTGCACTAATTTTTCAGGCAGTTGATCAGGATTTTCTTGAATTTTACTCATATTTATTTATTAGACTTGTTAGTAGCTAATTTTATTTTTATATTAGAATATTATGATGCCATGGATAAGATAGGCAACTCACAAGTTTTATGATGCGTATCAGCAATGCGGGTTGCATTTACACTGATCGTTCTAGCGTTTATAAACAGAATTATATATTTCTGCGTGGTACTTTGTAGTGTCAACTAATTGAATTTATTTTTCATTCATACCGTGTTAGCATATTTATGAAATTATAGTGGTTATTAGAAAAAGAGAATGAGTAGATAAGCAATAGTAAATTAAATTGCCAAGATAGAAAAGTATGTGTGACAGCTACGTGTTCTGAAATTACGTATTGCAATGTTATTACAAAATGAAGATAACGATTTTTTTGCGTTGTGAAAGAATGTTCGAACGGAAGTTGCTCGCGAATGAGGTGTGTCAAGAAAGCTCGTTCGTTCTTTTTAAATAAAATGATTTGACGTTTGATTGAATTTTGGAAGACCTTTGCATTCTGGGATGGGATTGGCTAAGGTGGCTAGTGTTTTCTCCTCGTGCGTGTTGCAAAAAAGTAGCGATATGTGCCATGTTGCTTTCGAAGTGTGGAGACTTTTGGTTTACTTCCTTCGGTCAGTGTATGGAGAAAATTTCCTCTTACTATGTCTTTTAATCTAACTGTATGTGCTCAGTAATTGCTTATTGGTTCTAATTATTGTAATGTAAATAATACTTGTATTTATTTCGAACTGAAATTAATTTTAAAGTTTTGCCAAATTTTTGCTTGTATGACTTCTACCATTCACAATGTCGCGTGATGGTGATGGAAATACTGCAGTCGGTATCTTTTAATCCTTTTAAGCGGAAAGTGTCCGGAATATCCAAGCCGCACGCGCGTTGTTGGTTGTTCGCACCCGCCACGCCGCTTGGAGAAAGGAGGCTGACCGTGACGTTTCTGAAGTGTGCCTCTGGCGAACCTTCGACGTGTGGTGCCTGGACGTGAAGCTGTTGTCCCGAGAGTCACCATAGAAGTACCTCGGTTTTCGTTGCCTTCGGTTACCGTCAGCCACGTGTTTGGTGTTTTTTCTGCGAAATACGTTGTTTAGTGTCGGTTGCCTCTGGTTTCGTCCGCGTGTCCCTTCGACCTTGCTACTAATTTGCTAAAACTGTGTTTGTTAGCATCACCTTAGTTTGCTAACTAGCTGGCCCACAAAGAGAAGTGTCCTCAGATAGTACCTTGATATCTTAAACCCTTATGGAGGCGTATAGTTAAATGGTCAATTATTCTTTACATTAGCCTTTATTGTTTCTAGAAATTAGAGTGAAGAATTTTATTTATTTGTAATCATTATTATTACGATTATTATTACGATTATTATTATTATCATTATTATTATTATTATTAAATGATTTACTTTGACAACCTTTTCCAAACTAAAAATGTATTTCCTTCACAGGCTATATTTATTCTCTTAGAAATGTTTTATTGAAGTGTTTAAAACGAATTAATTGGATGCGTATAGACTCGTATAAAGAATTTCCTCTGTTTTTGCTGGTGTCTCTTAATGTTTTCTGACTAATAATCGACGAAAAACCGAAGTATAACTGTACTTATGTTGTGAGGTAATGGAAGTCTGTAGAAATATGTATGTCTTATTCGTAAATGGTTTTTGGTCCGGATTTATTACATGGTTTTTAATGATTAATTTCTCTTTGTTTTAGGTGAGTGTTCGGGTGTATTGGCTGTCGAGATGAATAAGGGTAGAATTAATGAATCCATTGAAGGTAATTCACAAGTTTCTCCTTAAGTAATTCTTTTTTTTCTTCTCGGTCTTATGCTGTGAAATCCACCAACACATCGTGAGTCTATGTGTGATTGCGGCACTGGGTTAAAATTAATGAAGGAATACCTCAGTTTGACTAGTGTTAAGAATTGATGTCGTATCATGGGAGTTATATTTCACTCTACTTCTCATCTCACCGTCCCTCATTTAGGTGTAATAAGTTTGCAAATAGTTGCAATTATTCCGTTAAAACGCACACGACAATAACTATTCAATGTGACCAGAAATTTCGCGGAAAATTAATTAAATATCAACACATCTAACTTAGCATGGATCTTTCACTCTGCTCCTTGAAACGTAATCTAGAATTTTTTAAAGTTAAGTGATTTTTATTCCAGAGGTGCTCTTTTGCCAGAATTGAAAATTGTCGCCCCAATTTCAGTTGATATCAGCTGTAGTGGTACATAGTATGGGTAGAGGAAGGAAGCATGCATTTACTATACTCATAGTCATGTAACGTAACCCAAAATAATGCAATATGGCTTCCTAATAGGAATTGCCAACTTCTACGGATTTAAGTTATACCCGAAAAAGACTATTTGCTGTAAAGAAATACAAGTTAATAACACAACGAACTTACGAGGTGATATTCGCTCCACATGCTCGATGCAGAAAGAAGAGATAGCTCCGCGAGAGCTAGAGAATTGAATGGATCGGTGTTGGCAATCTACTGAAGTTTAAAGAAATCCGAAAGAACTGCCAACGTACACTAATCATCACCCTTCCATGCGGTGGCGAAATAACACTTTGGCGGAGCGTTGGCTACACTTTCTTCAAGCTCTGCACCAACATCAAGACACTGTCAATAAATACATTTATTAATAATTTATTGCTACTACTTAACAATAAACTGAGAAACACAGAGTTCATGTATTTTTTACATTTTCTCGGAGTCAAGTTACATGGCTTTTGAGTATATGTAGCGACTGATGGAGCTAGCGGTTCTATTGTTGTATTTGTAAATGGGAAATGCAGCGTGTTATTGAACCTTATCTACATAAAGCGATAGGAGGTAGGAGGATAGAATGGTATTAGTATAGGTGGGCAAGTTAGATGGGTTTACCAACAACTTGGCCCACGTGGAGGGGTTAGTAGAAATGGTTAGTAATAGTAAGAGTTATTGATACTAGGAGGAGCTGGATAGAGGAAGGAAGGTTGGCTTTTCAGTAGTCACAGCTACATGAACTGGGACATTCCTGTGAAAAGCTGCAAATTGCCTGTCCCCATCGGAAATCGAACCCGGGATGACTTGGTGAGAAGCAACAACACTACCACCTGAGCCACTGGTGGTTCTACTGAGTATGCTCTCGCTCATCGAAGAGGTGTGGCGAGGAGTGCAGGCTGCATTGGAAGGTGAAGGCGGAGAGTGTTGGAAGGCGGGCCGGTTCTGAATCAGCGGCTGGCCTTGTGTGCTCTAGCTGCCTCTTTGCTGCTCGCAAAGCGGTTCTCGTATTTGGTCGACTCTTCGCAGATCTTGTATTCTGACATTATATGTTTCTTAAAAGGGATCGTATACAACTTGGACCCGAATTCATGGTACAAACTTTAAGGATTTGTACAGGTCATGTATCAGACATTTATCGTATTGGAATGTATGTGGGACAAGCAATGAGAGATGAAAGGAAAGACAGAGTGTTCATTGAAAGCATCGTTGACGAATGCAATGTTTACAAAACTGTTCAACTTCACAGCATCGGTGGAACGATTGGCGTTCACATTCAAAGATGCCAGATATTTCACGCAGCAGCTAACTTCATTTCTTTCCTTTCATGCATCTCTTGTATTTGCGCCTCACCGCGTCACTTGCGCCCATACATTCCTATACAATAAATGATTAGTGCCCTGTACCAATACTATAAGTTTGTACCGTGAATTCCTGTAGAGTTCGCTTCCTCCCTCGGCGTAGGTGCTGTTCAGTACGTTAGTGCTCTCGAAATAGAAATAATTAAAAACTTACATACCAGAAATTGTTGCGCCATTGCACATTCCAAATATGTCCTTTGTTATTTAGTGTCGATATGAATTATTTGTATCCTTGATAAATCGATTTCTTAGCTGTTTTTTTAAATTTATTTTTTAGTATCCAGTACTATAATAACTTATAACTATTTCAAAAACTATTTTCTTGTCTGATTGGATTGTGTTGTGTCGTATGATTCGTATTAATTTAGTTGTATGTGTACTCAACTTTGGCACGGTTGTGTACATTAATTCTGTAGCTTCATCCTGGCCCAGGTTTTTCTCCGGTTTTCTTTCGGGTAGAGGCGGATTTCTTAAACAGGTTCTCTAAGCTTTTGTCTAGGGGTGTGTGTATTGAAACAAGAAATCGTGAATTAAGTTTTATTTCAATTATTATGATTTTTAAACATTATAATCAGAGTAATCTATAGTTCGATAATAATTCGTACAGTTTCGTAAAATAAATTTTTTGTNCATATTTGCGTTAAATTACAAACATATTGACATTATATATGTATTATAATTCGCAGCTAACTTTTTATCTTATCTAGGAACTTTTGCTGAATTTTTTTTGAATCCGCCTCTGCCTTAGAGCCCTTGCTCGGAATTGATGGGATGGTCCCTTGCTTGCTTCCGGAGAGTACATTAGTTAATTGTCCTCCACGTTATCATACGCAGTTTGTACTGCTTTTTGGACAATAAATTTATTATTAATTGTACAAAGATTCCCACTGGAAACATTTCATCGGTTGTGGTACTCCAATCGCACAATTGCTTGCCAAATCTCTGATATTTTTTTTTAATTTTACAAATACATATGTAACATGCTCTTGAGTGCGTTGTTTCATGTAAGCACGAATATGTTTTCTGAAGCGTATGTGGAACGCTAACGGCGTCTTGAGGAAGCAGACGGTGTGGAGCGGAGAGTGGCGCCAAGGCCTCGTTGTGTACTTCACAACCCACACCATCTTCGGTGCTCTCAAGTACTCCACACCGATTGTATCAGCGATTCTGTTTCCTCGCGTGCATGAAGGGCAGCGGCGGTAGCGACGGTGCTGACGTCACACTCGCCGTGGGAGAAAGTGTAGCAGTGGGTGTGGGTTTACTTGTGGGTGGTTGGGAGACCGTAGCGGAGACGTTGCTTAGCTCCATACGCTCATATGTCTGTAATTGAGATTTTTAATTTCTTGGATATAATTTGTTCCTTGCTTCTTGTGCACTAATTTTCTAAGCATTTTATTCCGTGTGTGTGTATTTTATAGATATTTGGGCGAAGATTTTTTTAAAAAAATTCTTATTATCGTATTGTGTTATTTCTTATTATGTTTTATTTTCCATCTGCCATCGAACATTGCTTACTTGCAGATTAATAAATATTATTATTATTGTTGTTGTTGTGACGATATCTGTGACGAGTCCCATATTACTCCTGTGACGAAGTACACACACCTTTTGCAGATTCACAGATGCAAGACTTTTATAACAATCTGCATGTTCGTATGGAATAGTTTCATAAGATGGTGTCTTTAAAGGACTTTTAAACATTATACCTTTATTCCAAGATATTAGCATGAACTAATTTTGTGTGTCGAACCATGTACGATCTGAATGTATCGCCAATTCTTATCGAACTGATAATAGAATTTGACCAAATAGAGAAATGGGGTTGGATATCGTACATTGTTGTACTTTTTTTTTTTCATTTTTTAAATACATTATTTTATGGTGTTCAATTTTCTATGTTTATGCATATATTTCTTCCATGACCCTACACGTGGAGAAGATATGTGATACTTTTGGTCAGGTGAAAATGGCGACGAGCCGGGAGTCGTAACCGGGACATCAGCATTCATTGCAGGGGCGTTAATCGCTACACCACCTGCTCGCCTTCCACAACTGTACACCATTTTCACTTAGACCTAAACCCCGCNAAGATAAGTGAACCAGACGGCACACTAATATGTGTGTACGTGTAAAACCGGTAAAACCGGGGGCGGGGGAAATCGACCATATTCTTTTACGTTACCTAAACGGTGAGATAAATGACAACTATGAGTGGCAATATTGTTTGCCTCGATGAGTGCTACAAAAGAGTCCGCGACAGCATATGTCTCTCTGCTAAGGTTAATATCAAATATCGAAAAAACGTTCATGAAAAATGGAAGTGTTGAAATACTTCTACTTAAGTGAGGAATTTAAAAAGGAAAAAATAAATCTTTATCAAATTTAATTGGTTCTTTGTTTTGTGTATTTAACAAAGATTAAAAAAACTCGTTTAAATCGTAAAGTTTGGACAAATGGTTCAGATTTTATAAGCGTTCTAATGAAATGGTGCAACCGCGCTGCCGCCATGTTGTATCTTGCATCGGAAGCAAAAATTCTTCCTGCGAGGCTTCCGGTGAGTGGGTTCATTTGTCTAACGAGTAAAATGTATTCCGGGCAACACCGGGTAATTAGCTATTGTGGTTATAAATACTTCATGTCTCTGTCGCGACTTGCAATAGATGCAAATTATGTAACGGAAAGTATAGAATTTGAAAAGGATAAGTGTGAAATAGATATGACAAAACGTAGTTCACATCGATTTGAGGAGAACCATATCGGCCTATTAAAATAGGGTTATTATTCAGTGCTCATTATTTTTATCAAAAAGGTTTCGGAACTCGGTAGTTGGATCCGTTTTGGACCTTTATGGCGCGTTGCGTATGATATTGTTTCCCACTTGAAATAAATCTCGTACTGTGAGCTCGCCAACGTGGATTTGGATCCCATCCAAATTTATTGTTGTGTCATTGACGCAGGAATCAGTTCATTATCGTAATGTAACTTGTTTATGTGTAGAGATATTGTATTTACTTTGGCTCGTGTGGTTCCTGATTCCAAGTTAATGTTTCATCAAGGGTTTCTGGTGGGGGAGCAGTGGCGGATCGAGACCGTAGTCCAGGGGGGAGACTAACCGGGGAGGGATTTGGGGAAAATCACTGTTTCCGTACACGCATTTTATAAATATTATGTTTTCAATAAAATACATCAACTCACCAAATAGATAATCAACAATTAACAATATTAAATAGTAACCGAATTTATTAATTGTCTAAAGCGGCAAAGTATGCCTTTATCTATCGAGAGTTCAAGTCCAATGGGATTATAGCCCCCTTATCCCCGCCACTTGATGTGAGAGAGGACACATTTTGTGTTCTTTGCTGATAAACTCATTAAGACACATTAACGAAGCTTAAGTTGTAGATACGTGTGTACATTAGCTCGTAATGCAATGTTTTCTATTACCGATGATTTTACATTTTTCTTCCGTATTGTATTGCTGTGACCCATATTTAGTTCTGTATTCTTCTAGTTTAGTTCTGCATGCTTCTATATGTAGTCATAGTAGACTATTATATCGCTATTTCAGTGGACCATGTTGAACATGTGTTTTACTGAATGTTGCGTGCTACTGAAGCTTATCCACATGGAGCGATAGGAGTTAGGAGTTTGATGGTAGGTCATTGTTAGTAGGTGGGCCGGTTAGCTGGATTTACTAACAACTTGGAGGGGTTGGTAGAAGTGGTTAGTAATAGTTAGAGTTATTGATACTAGGAGGAGCTGGATAGAGGAAGAGCAGTAGCCACAGCTATATGAACTAGGACATGAATGTGAAAAGCTACAAATTTTCTGGCCGTATCGGGTATCGAACCCGGGATGACTTGATGAGCGACAACACTACCACCTGCGCCACCGGTGGGGCTTTTACTGAATGAACCGATGAAGAGGAAAGAAATTGACTGTTACGGGATGTCGTGTGCGGCGGATTAATTGTGTTTGTGACGTAAGAGATCGAATAAAGACGCAAAAATTTGGCCCAGGAAATGGAATGAAGGAAATTATGACCGGACATGAACATTTTGGGACTTACCTAAAGCGAATGGGGAAAATTGAGGACAGTACATACATGTGTGGAAATGATGAGGAAACGCCCAGACGTATCCTATGGGAGTGTGCCTAACATAATGTGAAAAGGAAAGTACTTACTTTATTTACTGAAAGTTTGTGAATCTTTTATACAAGGAGGACCACATTTAATTCGGTCTAAGGAAAGATGTCAAAATTTTACGAATATTCTATGTGAGATTCGGTACATTTTGAAAAGTTCGACAAGAGTGATGGATAATGTGAAACTTCAAGGGAAAAAAGAGAACCGCATAATGACGCCGTTTAGAATGCGGCATAACAAATATAAAGAAAGTTGTTTAATGTGAATGTTATTATGGACGTTTTCTTTGCTGTCAATTCGATCCGACAGTATGGTGTGTTAGCAATCTGCTTCGTCTCGGCACTTAAAATAATTCGTATGACGCAGACGTCTTTCTTGCTGAAATGGGCATTTCTTTGTGTATTTTTCCTCCGAAGTCTCTTTGAACGCCCCTCGCGCGTTCTCTCGCTGCCCCGTCACCGCAATTAGCTCTGGTGATATTTGAATGTCAAGGACATCCAGAAGTTACGATGAATGGTCAGCAACCGGATCGCTATAAATCTTTTAACTATCTGTTGTTGTTCCCAGCACGTTTTACAGTCGTGAAATTGATAACTGCTAACTTCTGTGATTGCGAATGTAGCCATGAGCGCTGTTAAATCGGACCGAACACGCTATTAGTCATTGTTTACGTTGTGGTTTCTTTGAACACGCTTCATTAGCTAATTTCTATTTTTTAAATTTTACTTGTAGTTCGGTTTGCGTTTCTCGTTCGGTTTTTTATGGTTGTTACTTGACATTTGTCATGATTGAAGTTTGGAAGTCTGTTGGAATCTTGGGACTAGCCATATCCTCAATTTCCTTGTTGACCTCGCAATTCATTGAGACATTTTTTGGCATTCGAGTCGTATATATTAGTATTATTTGGGCACAAGTAGTGGGAGAAAAATTGGTATGATATTATGTGTGAATGTTCGGAGAATTGGTTATTAATATATGAAAATAAGTAGTATTACAAACCCTGATGAAGATACAGATAGATATCGAAATTATGGCGCGTAAAAATAAGTTCCGTTTATATGCGACCTAAAAGGAAATCCGAATCTTATTATTGATTTACCGCTCTCTGTTAATGAATTTTAATGATAATAATAAAGTTGAAACCGTGTGGTTCGACTTGTTCTAATAAACGGAGTAGAGAGTTGCACAGTTGAGAGAAATGCGTAGCTTCTCCACAGATATTTTAATTGAAGATGCGTTTCAACCATCTTCGCGAGCTCCTCACTTAATAAGCACGAAAGCGTTTTGATGTTAGCTTCTATGAAAATTAAAAAATGATAATAAATTGCTAAAGTTCTTGTGTGAAACTCATTTCAGCGTCTGGAAAGAACTTCTATCTACCGTATATAGAGTAGTTTTGTTCTGCTGCCTGTGGATTTGATGGAAATTAATGTTTGTGTCAGTGCGGACTTGAGTTCCTTTTCACGTATTCTGATCAATGGAAAATTATGAACTATTTCGGATAAGAATTTTCTCTTGCATTTGTGTCCTTAAATCTGCTTCAGAATTCAGCTAGATGTTATACATCAAAAGAATTCACTTAAATTCTATTCATGACGTGTTATTTTTTTGGGTGTGTTGTGCTTTATTTTTTCTTCTAGACCCGTGCCGCAATTAGGAACTTAACCATGACGCCAATAATCTCCAGAAGAACAACACTGAAGCGGATTTCGTGAGGTTGTTGGGGCTCGAGCGGGGTCTGAACCATTCTGTTATTGTGTTCTCGAAACACACAGACATATTCAGTGTCATTCTAAAACAAAAGATAAATCACCGAGGGCTTTTTCGCTAAAAAGTGTTACCATATAACTCGTTAAAATATCAACACATGTGAAATTACCCGTTAATACATCCCCCACTCGCCGTGAGAAAAATTATGTTCTTGTGGAAACCCCACGAAACTTTTTGCTGTGGTGTACTGGTAGCTTCCACCGTGCTGAGCGGGAGATGGCGTTTTCGATCTCCAACTTGGCCGTAGTAGGTGAGGATTCAGTTGGGGATATCTTCACTACTTTAGATCAATTCTTTAGTCACACCCAATTTAGTTAGGTGGCCTCGCTATCAGACTTTAAATAAGTTAACCTAAATTATCGAGAAAAAAAAAAGACGCGTGAAAATACTCCAACTTGCGAGAGTAATTCAAGTAAGTAAAATTAATTCCCCATCAAATTAAATACATTCTGTGTTTTGTGCATTTAAGAAGGATGAAAAGTGTTTTTAAATCATAAAGTTTAGACGGATAGTTTAGATTTTACAAGCAGCCGCCGTGTGATGTTTCGTGAGGACGAGACGAAGCAACCGGACGATCGGCGCGCCAGCCGCCGTGACGTGCTCCACGAGAATTTAGTCTTGTCATTTTCCACCATTCTTATATAGAAAGAAGAGTGAAAAAGCTACATAGCAAAGACACACGAGCGTAGTCGGAGTGGAATTTCTAGTTAATAAGAAATCCGTCGTATAATAAATTTAGTATTAAAAAAAGCAGTTACAAACTGTGTGGAGAACAATAAACTAATTTACTCTCCGGAAGCAAGCGAGGGACCATCCCATCAATTCCGATCAAGGGCCCTAATGCAGAGGCGGATTTAACATTTCAACACACTCCTAACAATAAAAAAATAGTTCGACTAGTGTTGTAGTATTAACAAATACCAACAAATTTGTATTTAATAAAACACAAAACAGTAATTTCGCAAGTAGGTATTATTATCAAACTATAGATTATTCGGAAAGTATTGCTGATAAATCGTAACTATTAAACAACACAAAACTACAATTTTGCCTTGAAGAACGTCGTGCGCTCGCAGCCAGTTTCGCGATCAACTCTCCCCCTCCCCCCACCATCATTTCCTTTCTTCTTCACGGACTTGGCCTCACTTTACATCCGTGCGCTTGTGTGCCGCTCTAAGAATGATGGATGTGCTTGAACCGAGATTTGCATGGCGGTGCAGTGCAGGGCTGCGTCTCGAGACGTCTTTCCTCCTCCCTCTGGCGCAGACGTTTTACTTCGCGGAAGTTCAACTTCGTGATGAGGGATCCCCGTCCCCGATGACTTAACGACACGCGCGAGGATGCAATGAGGTGGAAGCGGCTTATCCTCGCCCTCCCGGGTACTCTCGCAGATTGGATGCGCCGCATGAAACTCTAGTCCTGAGGTCTCCAAACTTCTTTCTTTCGTGGATCACTTGCCATGTTTTTCGATTTTGGATAGACCCCCAGCTTATCTAATATTGAATTTTTACAAATTCATCAACTTCAGATGTGGTTTTGATAGTGCTATTCACTTTGAAAGATTTAAATTTCAAACTGTAGTGTGAAAAATATTTATAAAAAAAACACATGTTACTTTGTATTCATTTATTAACTGAATTCAAATTAAAACCAACCAAATTAAAATTTAGTATCTGTTACATAAAATAACTAAGAAAAAAATTCTTTTACTGGAATGAAACTGATACTTGAACAAAACAAAATTCAACATTTGGCATCATTTTAGTTAGGTTTAATCTCAAATCGCCTCGGTCAGTGGTGTCCTCTGTCGTTTCGTTTTTTCGTTTGGAGATTGGCAACTGCGCTGAAACCCCTATCCACTAGGTATGAAGATGGAAAAGCAATAAAAAAACTTTCTCGCAATGGGTATCCGTGCTGCAGTCCTTTCTCTTCTTCGAGAATGTGTTGTTACTACCTCCAAGTTTCGGGTATTTAAATCCCCCGGTTTGTGGAAGTATGTCGCGTGTGTTAATACAACTAACAAACTCGGGAACTAATGATAACAATAGTTTGAATGCATCTACTTTATCCGAACGAACTTATTCTACTATAACTGAACTGTATTTTCATTCAATTTCTGGTACATTTTAAACTAAAACTTTTAAATACGATATGGTTAGGTTGTAACCAAAACTTCAATTTACTAACGATCTATAGAATCATAGTATTGAATCTTTTCCGAAACGTCGTTACGTAATAATTAATTTTTGGTCAATGATCCCGAATAATAAGTAATTTACGTGTATCATATATTTGTGTACTTTCGAGATTTCATGTGTGGCGGATCTAGCTCGTAAACAGGGGGGGGGGGCTAAATTTCAATTTTAAAAGGGCAATTCAACCGGGGAAGGATTTGGGGAGATATTTGTTTGAAACTTTTAGTTTTACAACACAAGTTTTATAAATATTTTTGTGAATATAATGGCGGTTTTGTATTTGAAAATAATTCATCAAACAGATAATTAACAATTCCAAAAGAGTGACCAAATTTATTAATTGTTGAGAATGACAAACACACATTGAAGGATAAAGATATATTTTATCAATTTGAATATTATCTGTTGAAAGTCCATGTGTACCTTCTTTGCCCCCCTCCCATACATCCGCCACTACTTGGAATCCTACGATGCATGGAATTCTATGAATCAATTAAGCTCTCCTGTCGCCCTTGTACCTATTACGCTGTTCGATGAACGCAGAGGTGTTATCCGCATGAAAAAAACACCCATCGCGTTAACTGAAGGAGCGGACATCGCATTGGAACTTGATGATTCGCTAATGAACCTTGCTTTTATGTTTGTGAGTCTCATTCGCTATCGATCGGTCGAAGTGATCTCATTTGCTTTATTCCTGGTGAGTCACTAATGCGAATTCAAACGATTGGTAGCGGTGATATTAACATTTATATTGATTCTTCAAATGCAACCTTCTCCGAGTTCTCTCTATTTCTTACTTATAATATGTTTTTTAAGTAATTTCCTTCTTCTTTCCTTCTTACTATTTTTTTCTGAAGCTACTTGAAATTCTGTGAAAAGACAAATACAAAGATGCGTCATTTTTTTTTTTCAATTTGAACGATCAACAACAAAGTGGATAGCGAAATAATTGAACATTTCCATAAAATAAGTCATCACCTTTTTCCTTCACTGCGCTGCGGGAAAAGCGTTCCGTCTTTTTTTGCGACTCAACCAAATATCTGAGCAAATATTCGCAGCAATAGAGTATTCCATTTTTGTACCTTGGAACTTTACTTTTCCCAATTTTCCAAAAACTTCGGGGTTCAGAATCTGTTAATTTCTCTGTTATCCTTTTATTGTCACGCGACTGTTCATTTTGTGTATACACTGTTACAATTGTGTGTAATTTTACAATATACCTGTAGTAAGAAACTACTGTAATTTTACTGCTGTTGAAGTACTTTTGAAGAAAATTCTTAAAAATATTATAATTAGAATAAATTCTTTAAATTTAGCGTTTTACCGTAAAATTACTGTACAATTTTGTACCGTTTTCAGAAGAAAATGAAAAAATGCGGTATATGCGTTGGATAATTCCCCCTCCCAGTTTTTCTGTAAAAATACCACAGAAAATTCTAACAGTGTAGTTTTCTAAAATAGAAGTTTTATTTTTTATGTTGAATGACGGCTGTATACAATTCTTTACACAGTTTTGTAGCTGTGTAGGATTTTATTGTTGGTGCGTAATCACGATAATTTAACTTTAACTGCATAAAAATTGTATAGTCCTATTTCCTGTGACAATGGACGCAATAAAAATGTCGTGAAGCACGGTAATGCAATTTTGTTTGTTTCATTGTTCGAACTGCGACAAAGCGAAGCCGTCCGTCTACAACGAATCCTTTTCGCTGATCATGTGCACTCATTCATAGAGTGCTCGACTGTTTTGTTGTTTTCCATATTTTTATATTGGTGTATAATGTCATGTTTGATTTTTAATTTTACTTTTGGGTGATGTTTAGAATGTTTAAAAACTTTCTTAATTCTTCCTAGTTTGTTGCGTTAACACAGTTTTGTTTACATTAAAAAAAGTGAACTAGAGCCATTCCATGCTTTATAGCATTGATTTGAGAAATTGTCTGGAGTGTGCTTTAAAATAATTTTGTCATTCTTGTTTTTATCATTCGTTTAAAACCTGTGCTGTATGGAAGTGGAGAAACAACAATGATGGAAGTAAATTTTGTTGGAAAGGACGAGTTGTGTCTATAAAGAAAATAACATGGCTGCTATAACCCGTGGAAAAGCCATCTTCAGGCAGTGTCATACAGGCCAAAGGTTAGCGGTCAAACCGCCTGTCCGTCACAGTTGGCATATTAATTACTGCCAGTTCTACGAACCATCTGATGTAGGCGGCAGCTTCCGAACGCAAAATCACTAAGATTCTGCTGACACGAGTCACACGCCCATGAGTCTTCAGCGAGAGGAAGAGTCCGCAAGTTGCAAAATTGACTGACTCCATGACATTCGCGAGGTCTTTAAGCCTTTGCGTTATTACTATTCTTTCGGTGCGCGCACTGTAGGACTTGGTTCTTGGTTCAACTAAACGTTGAAGACAGCAAACGTTGCATGTACTCAATACTTCGTAAAGTATGGAATCTATCTGAAGATATTGAGGAAGCAGTTCGTGATTGGTTGAACGACATGAAGTATCGAATGACGATGAAATCGTACAACGCGGAACCGGGATTATGCAATATGAACCAATCCCCCAGAGAATGACCTCATACCAGATGATGGCACATATGTGTGCGAACTCACGTTGAAGCTCTTCTCGATTCCTTGGGGCACTAACAAGACAATATCCTGAGAAATTAATACGCCTAGGAATAAATACGTCATGGGATAAGTACGCCTGTTGAAATAATACATCTCAAATTTGCTGTTATTTAATACTTACGATTTATAAACAATATTTTCCGAATCTATTGTTTGCTAATCATNAATAATGCGTACTTCTGAATAACTTTTTTGTTTTATTAAATACAAATTTGTTGGTATTCTATTAATATAACACGTACCGAACTATTTTTATTGCTAAAAGTGTGCTGAAAGAGCCCTTCATATAAATTGATGTAATGGTCCTTTCTTGTTACCGGAGAGTAAATTAGTTTATTGTCCTCCACGTGGTCGTACGCAGTTTAAAACTTCTTTTTCGACTATAAATTTATTATAAATCTCCGGAGCACCACCCAACAAAACATGATGAAAAGGAGTAACATGTCTTTACCCTCTTAATTTCAAGCATTAATAAACAAAAACTAACCTTTTAAATGCTGCCGTGCATTAGGTGTTGTGTTTCCCTTTTGTAAGCAGAGTAGATTGAATCAGTAGCGGTGATTGAGAATCAAAAGTGGTGAGGCAGAAAAAGTATTGACGATTTTCATTTACAAGACATTTTCTGCATATTTCCACTAAGAACGATTTAAATAGTGAAATAAATCAAAGGAAATGCAATTGGTGACTACCACATCGGGGGTGGTGTAATTTTCTTTTTATAATTTTCAGTTTAGGTCTGTTAAAATGAAATGTTTATCTCTCNGGGGGGGGGGAGGCTCTCCCCTCGCCCCCCCCCCTAATCGCCTCACTGGCTTCACCCGGGTTCTTTTTATCCGTGATGGGATCTTTCCTATTCATTCTGGCGTATCGAAAGTACAGTGCTTCCCCTGAAATAAATAATCTTAACACAGCTCTAGGCCTGTCTCTTTTTCTCTCGCACTGCGATCGAAGATGAATCGCTGAATGCCGCCTTCCTGTTCCGCTTTTTCTAGTCCTTGCTTCAATCTCGGTGCACTCATCTCTACGTCACATCCGCTCTCGTCATCTCTAAAATTCGGTCACTTTTTATCTCCGTGCGAGCACCATTTGTCGTCTCGTTTTGCGGGCGCTTCTTTTAACCCTCTCCTCCCCACTCTTCGCTCGTGAGATTGGTTCTTCGCTTCTGACGCTTTCCCCGTCCTCGCATCTGTCACGGATTTATTGTGGGGTTGCATCTGAACCCGTATTAAAAATCATTATTGAATTTGTGCTCGGTAAAGTTTTGTTTTGTCCGTCAACAGTAACATTTAACTATCCTCCTTTTTTTATGTTTATCTTGATTAAAAGGGAAATATAGAGTACTATTGAATTATATGGATTGCTGATCTAGATGGGGTAATATGATATAGGGGATGGGTGGTAGGGCTATTGTTAGTTGGTGGACCGGTTAGCTGGGTTTACCAACTTGACCCACGTGGAGTAGTTAGTAATAGAGTTATTTATACTAGGAGGAGCTGGATACAGGAAGGCTATATGGATTGGGACATTAATGTGAAAAGTTACAAATCTTCTGACCCCATCGGGAATCGAACCCGGGATGACTTGATGATGAGCGACAACACTACCACCCGCGCCACCGCTGGGGCTTTTTGATGTTGGTGTTGGATTGATGGCTTCAAAACTGTGTATCATATTTATGATGTGGTGGTGTGATTCTGTATCTCATGTCCGGTCGTAGAATGAACATGTAAAGGTTTATCTGGGTCGTGTTTATTTCTTCGTCGTGATCTGCCTTTTACTTCGCTTGCATCTTCTTTCACTTGACCACGACAACGGACCTTTGGTCATTGACAGATGTGGACCATTTTACGTTGAGAGGATTAATAAATTGTGTAACTTTCCTTCTGAATATTTTTTTTACTACCAAAAGTGACCAACACAATTCTAGTTATGTAATATAAAAATATAAAAGATGTTAGTTAATTGAATCTCTTTAAACCCGCTGTTAGAAGCTACCTACNAGCCGTCTTGTTCTTTATCAAGCCAGTTTTGTAGTACTTTCAAAATATGTGACGACAATTTCCTGCGAGCGAGTATTATGTCTTATTATTCATATAAATTTAGTTGCACATGTAGTCAACCCTCGCATGGTTGTGTACATTAATTCGTAGCCCCATCCTGGCCCGGGTTTTTCTACGGTTTTCCTTCGGGTAGAGCCGGATTTTTTATAAAGACTCGCTAAACTCTTTCCTAGAGACAGCATCAATTGAAATAATTATTATCGAATTTAGTGTTGTTTAATAGTTACGAATTATCAACAATACTTTCCGAATGATTTATAGCTTGATAATAATACAAAGTACTTGTGAAATGACTTTTCTATATATTAGTAGATACAATATTTGTTGGTATCATGTCAATACTATAACACGTGTCGAACAATTTTTATCGTTAGGAGTATGTTGAAATGTTAAATCCGCCTCTGCCTTGGGGCCCTTGATCGGAATTGATGGAATGGTCCCTTGCTTGCTTCCGGAGAGTAAATTAGTTTATTGTCCTCCACGTGGTCTTATGCACTTTGTACTGCTTTTTTGACAATAAGGTTTATTATAATATTGAATGAAAATGGGGGACGGAACCGGAGATCAAACCCGGGATATCAGTTTTCCGTGCTGGTGCGCTACCATTATGCTTTCCCATATACCTTCCTTATTCAGCTTGCGATGATCCACGAACCTGAATGTTCATCTTATTCGAGATTTTTTAAATTTATTTGAGAGATTTCTGTATGTTTGTGAACTCAACGCGTTTGTTTGTGAACTCGGACGTTTCCATGCCTCAAGAACAGCTTGGATTTCTTCACGATTCCATAAAGAGATCTCCTAAATTCCATCAAGACGAGGATTCTGTGTGAATGGAACAATGAGTGGTTGGCTGTCGAAGGGAATAAGCTCCGACTTATCAAATCCTCTGTAAAGTCATGGAGCAGTTCCTGTAGGTTAGCCAGGCACGACGAGGTCTTGCTAACTCGCCTGCGCATAGGACATTGTCTTCTCAACTCATCGGTATCTGTTACTACTTGATGATGAACCCGTTTGTGAGGAGTATAGCTGTTCTCTGACAGTGCGTCACCTTCTAACTGATTACAGAAAATACAACTGAATACGGAGACGAATTGACCTGGCTGCAGATTTACCAACAATTCTCTGAAATGAAACGGATGATGTTAATAAACTATTGAATTTTATGAGTAGATCGGTGCTCCTCCCTCAAGTTCTCGGGAGGGTTTAAATTTGTATTCTTCTTTCCTGTTCCCTGTCTTCTTTCCTTTCCGTAATTTGAAAATTATAAATTTTATATTTTATTTCCTATTTATGATATAATGTGTTCGGCAACTGTTTCCTTTTCTTTCCTCTCATCTTTATATTTAGATATTTGTTGAATTCAGGTGGGTTTTTTAGTGGGTATGGTCGAGATATTCGGCGAGTCCCACACATGGGGAAGAGTCGTTACGGTTCTTCTCTAGGGTGCGAAACTGCATTTTTTTCCCACCTGCAAGGGTTGTAATGACCTCGATGACGAGCCCTAAAGCCCCCCCCCCCACACACACACAAAAAAAANTGACGAGCCCTAAAGCCCCCCCCCCCCACACACACAGAAGAAGAAAAACTCAATTAACCAGATGGTATGTAGTATCTGCTATTAAAAATGATTACAATGTTTCAGAACAAAATAAGTCGAAAAATCGTATGAAATTATTCAATTATTCTTTAAAAATATTTGAAAATGTTTTTACTTCCATTTTATTTTTATCGTTCTGAGTGAATTAGTTTGTTTGTTCGGGATGCAGTCATAATGCTGTAAATATTCCTGGTCGGTTTCCCTTAGCTTTTTGTGGCCAATCTTAAAGTAAATTGATAATATAGGTACACGCGTACAAAATAATTTGCGAGAAACTCTCCTCTGCTGTTGTGAGATGTATCTTTTATAGCCTTTCCAATATGCATTAAAATATTCCATAGAACGTCCCTTCCTCGACGATCACCTTCCATTGCAGATACCGTTCGCCTGTGCAGTGGCGAGCCATGAAAATTTGATTGGTCCATCAAAAGTGCGTGAGTTGTCATCATTAACGGTGTGAGCGGCGTCACTCCGACGCATAAATGAGCGATTCGTCGCCCTCTGCCATCGACGTATTATCAAAGTCCTGCACTGAACAATACTTTTTTATGGGAGGCTGTCTATGTTCCCTAGCAAACTGAAGTGCGCGCGTGCTGTCTGCTCCCTACTGGACGCCACCAGGACACGGAAGATCTACTTCCAGTCGTTGAAAAGACGCCCTTCAATGAGTCGGCTACGGAAACACGAGTTGGCATGTCATTGTGCGGTTGATGAAACAGGGTATAATATTTTAAACAACCTTGTATGGGCACTAATTTTTCATTCCCAAATATGTTTTGCCGAGGTATTTGAGTTATCATCAGAAGAATGTAGTACATAATCAAATTAATTATTTTTTATTTACCTAATGACTGAAATAAGCAGTCGAAACAAAATAAATAAATAAATAAATAAAGACAACCTTAGTATGGACGAACACTTTGTATTTGATATACGAAGTTCTCAACTTCAACATAAAGTGGAAACATTGTGAACTTCGTATCACAAAATATCTAATATTCCCATACTAAGGCCGTAAGTTTAATTATTTATTTTGATTGTATAATGGACGTCAATTGTACCAGAATAAGTCGAAATGTATATGGAAATATAGAATTAGTGTCCTTAAAAGGTCGTTTAAAATATCACAATCATATAATACTAGATTTTGTCAATACAGATATACTAACCTTGGAGGATTTTATTTGTTCATTAATACACTCGCTATCAGTTGTGTATTGAATTTTAATTAACCTAGTTTTGAAATTTAATTTTCCGAATGGATTAAAATTAATCTAAAGGCTGACCCATACCTCTCATCAAAAATCGAAATAAACCTGAAAGTCGATTGTTGTTACATTTTTTAAAATTCGTTCTAATGATAAGTTAACAATTGGTAAATTGACTCCAAGTGTTGGCAGGGGGACGACGACTCCCCTTCGTTTACCAGCTCATGTAAAAATTCATTTCGTTTGAAAGTTCAGTTGCTTCTCTTCCTTTTCTTTTTTAATATCCTATTGATGCGGAACCGGTGAATCAGTCACTAAATGAAGGAGAGTCTACGATATTACTCGATTTAGAATCTAAGACTACTGAAAAACGTCCATTTTTCGTGTGAAAGTTGGAATCCGCACTACGCCACAACCGGTTATTCTTCAATTCCAGATAGGACTTAGAAAAGCATCTCCATTAGCGATGGCTCTACACTGTTCAACAAAGGGTTTACGTTAGTACAACAGAGATAAGGAATAGAACTGTTGAATGTATGGCATTTTCCTTTCATTTTTGCTTTTTCTCGCGTGAAGTGGGCAAACGAGTCCTCGAGAAGGAGAACGAATCACTTATGGAAACGTGAGATGTGCGTGTGTCGAAGAATTGTGAATTCAAATGAAATAGTGCGCGGAATCGTTTACAGAAACTAGAAATTCCGTAATGGAGTGTACGGTTTCACCTCCACTGTTCGGATTTCCTAGCCTCCATTTTTGTTTGTCACTCACCGCCATTACTCGACTAGCTCCTGCGTAAGTCAGCTTCATATTGGCGTTGCGGCGGCGCCGGCCGGTTTTTCCGCTCGACCGACCGGTGTTGCAGCGCGCGTCCGCACCGCTGGGCAATTTCCTAGCGGCTGCCGTTGTCATTTCGTTGTTGCTTGTAGCTCAAACATTTTAATTACGCTCGGAAATATATTTGCACGGTCACTGTGCATTGCAGTCGCGGTTTTTCTGCTACTTCTCCATCTCCGCCGCTTTTGCTGTTTATTCTGCCGCTTTTACAAAATCCTGTGGCTTACTCCCCTTCCCCCATCCACCCGCCCACCCCCGCACTCCGCTTTACGCCCCCGCTGCTGTTCGGAATCACCGCATATGTGTAGTACATCGCCTCTGCTATACCCGAACGAATGTTTTGACTACCATTGAAACCACGGTTTAGCGAGTTTTATACTCTTTTAATTGTATGATCAGTTGTATCATTACCTCCGTGACCATTATCAATATCACTCAACATTTGCTCTTTGCTACTTTTACGAATAATAATAAGGATAATTTATTTACGCATAATAATAATATTTTATTTGTATTTAATACAAAGACGCAAGTCATTCCGACAATAATTTTTGTAGAATTTCATTTCAAAATTTTAACGTAATCTTAAGTTGATATTGTTTTAATTACGGCAATATAAGAAAGACTATTCGTCGCTATTCTAGACGTTGACAACAGTTGACAATATGGCCGACCTATGCGTAAATACCATATCGTAACCCTTAGTCAACCTTTTAATGAACATATCATTTGCGTTTTGAATATTATTAACTGTTATTCAGTTATTTTTTCAATCTTGAGAAAATCTTTCCATTCCCTGTTACATGGACTAGTAAATAAGTTTTTTGTAAATTCAAAATGAATCTTATTCATTTTGGATTATAATTTGGCGTTTTTATCCTTTCTGCGTGTATTCACGAACACTAATAAAATTCTCTTTGAGGCCTCCGTCAATAGTTGAAAAAATTCGTTATTAACTGAATATTTCATATTTAAAAAATGCGACTTTCTTCTGAAAACAAATTGAAGTTGTCGATGCGTTTTTATGGATCTCAACGTGCATGAACAGACTTTGCAGTCAAGACGCCGGCGTGAGAATACATAAGCTTATAGTGTTATAATGCACTAGTTTGTGAACAAAAATATTTAAAATCGAACCTAATACATTTAACGAACCCATATGGAAGGTTAGCAATTTCAAAGGCTACGCCCGTTTCGTGTCTTTAGGAGTGTGAAGATTGTTGGAGGAATAATTGTATGGAATGCAGTTGAGTTCCGCCTTTATTGCTACATTTCTCATGCTTCGGTGGCAAACTGTTTTGTAGTGAGGGTAATTGAAAGATTTTTACCCCAAGAAAGATTCTTTCCATTACATTTTTCTACTCCCTTTTTGGAGCGTGTAATTTACGCAAAAATAAAAAAGCGAATGCAGAGATAAAAGAGAAAAATAAAGAAAGGAAGTGCCAGAAGCGCCAGAAGCGGAACTATGGCGACTATGGCGAGTCTCGCTGCTTGGGTCTTATGACTTCAGATGCTCTCACTGGCGCATAACGACATCTCATTCTGTGTACAGTTTATTAAATTCTTAATGAATGCAATGAGCAAATAGTTTTTGTATATGTATTCAATGGTATTTCTTGAATGAAAAAAAAAATTAGTTTAAGGATGAGCAAACGTGTGTGTGGTTATTACGAGTGTAGTGGAACACCCCCCAGGGGACTTACATCTAGTAAGTACGTGTTTGGCCAACACGGGGCCGCGAGCTGAGTCTGGCATTGCTCCCACTTACTTGTGCTATGCTCCTTCCTTTCTCTTTTCTGGCCTCCCTTCGTCACCTCTTGTTCTTTTCGATCCCGACGCTTTTAGGGTTAGGGTATCTTTCATTTTCCTCTTTCCTCTTCTTTAAAAAAAAAAATGTTTTTAGGAAAGTGTTTTTAGATATGATGGAATTTGTGTTTTGGTATGTTGTAAATCAAAAGGGTTTTTAGTGGGTATGGCTGAGTCTTTCGGCGAGTCCCACACGCGGGGAGAGTCATGTTGGCTCTCCCTAGTGCGTAACTGCATTTTCCCTACCTGTACAAGTTTTAAGGGCTCTAATGACCTCGCTGTTGACGAGCCCTAAAGCCCCACAAAAAAAAAAAAAAATGTAGTGGAACATGTATTGTTCAACTGTGACATAAATAATGAATAAATAAGATAAGACAAAAATGATAGGAGCAGGACTCTTTAACATACGGAACTGGACTAGCTTCTAGAAATGACGACAAGCATACGCCATATTACAGGACTGTATGGAATAGGTGCATGTGCATCAGACTGGTGAAATAAAGCGGAGAATAAAGCATGAAAACACGACGACGTTACAAGAAAGGAAGGAAAAGAAGACGAAGAGAGAAGTCGACAGTTCAACGATATTAAATAAAGAGGGAAAGTGATAAGAAAGAGTAGAATTTATAACCCTGGTCGTAGACTTGGGTCAAGGATCAGGGTTGACTGTGAGAACTCTAAATACATAAATAAATTTTTAACTCTTCTCTTCTATGTTTCAATTCACATAGCTGTGGTGATTGAAAAGTTTACCCTCTGCGGTTTACCACCACTTGGATGCGGCAATATAGGTACGTCTATGTAATATGATCGTACCGTCCTAAAATGCTTGTGTAATTGAACATGGTCGGCCATAGTTGGACATGCGCTTTTGAGACTCGGGGTACATACGGTAAGGAAATTAATAGGTGCGTGACGCATACTAAATTGTCAAAAGGAATTCGTAGAAGCAAAGTGGATACTCGGCTCAGACGAAAGGTTCTTCCGGGGGCAATGGAATGTTTTCGTTCCTTAATGTGTGCTGTTGCGTGCTGGTTGAAGTAAATCATTACTACCCCTCGCGAGACTTCGAGTTAACTTTGTGTTTCTACCTTTCGTATCTCGGGGTTAGTAACTCATGTTTTCATTGTCATTTTAATGTGAAACATTTGAAGTTTTTAAGAACTTTTTTTAGAAATGCCGAGAGAATAACACCGCTGATTTCTCATACGTTACAGCAGGATTAGAAAAATGTCCCTTTCTTTGATTTAAACCACTGTCTGTACTATAATATAAAACAGAAAAATTAGTTTCGCTGATAATATTAAATACTCATTCTCACATCTTTTTTACAATATGTGGTGGGGACGGGACGTACAAAGATGGCTGTCATTGTCCACCTTAAAGGGACGTTTTCCTCCATTTTTAAATACCGCACAGCGCGGTGCGCACAACAGGTGACGACTATGAGCGGCAATATTTTTTGGCCTAAAGAGTTCTACAAAAAAGTCCGCGAGAGCATATGTCTATCTACAAAAATTAACCTAAATTAACGAAAAAACGTTTTAAAAAATACGAGTGTTAAAATACTTTAATTTTAGAGTTATTTAAGAAGGAAAAAATCAATAATCATTAAATTTAATGGATTATTTGTTTTATGCATTTAACAAAGATAAAAATGTCTTTAAACCGTACAATTTCGACGAATAGTTGAGATTTTACAAGAATTTTAATGAAACGGTGCAGCCGCATTACTCGGAAGCGAAAATTCGACCGGCGCGGTTCATACGAGATGGTGTAGTGTGTACTGTCAAGTTTTGTATTAAATTTGTATTATTATGATTTTGAAAAATTAGGACACTGAACAAGTTTTTGAAAACCAGTAAGTAAAAATATTTTGATCTTACAATACATACAGATTTTATTGTGTCCTGAGAAAAGGAAAATTAGTCTAAGAAAGATCAAGGCAACGCCTGGTAGTAGTGTAGTAATATCGTTTTAAATAGTGTAATAGTGACTTTGTTAGATTTACACAGTGTGTAACTTTTTTCAAAAATAAATTTGTTCAAAATTTCCTTCTTGGAAGACCCAGTTTGTTACCTCAATGTTCTTGCATTAAGCCAAGTGTAGTTGGAGCCTTCTCTCTGTTAGATGGATGAACTGTAAGGTCTTCTTGGATTAATTATAAAACGGAGACCCTCCTCTTCATCTGTAATATCTTGATCAAGTAATATTAACATTGCCAATGCTTGCCTTTTCTTTTGCTGACAATGATCCATGACGCTAGAGACGTCAACAGTATCCAGACAGCCACATAATTGAGAACGCTCGGAACAATGCACGGACCACGAAGCGGCTGGAGAACGCTGACTAGGAAAACACTTCTACCGAACACAGGGCGGTGCGAGGGAACGCAGCGCGACAGACGAGCGCACAACGCGCCTCGCAGCGCGATCAACTGGCTGTAGGTAAACGGCCCTTAAAGGGTGTTAAGGGGAAAACAGAAAAACTGTTGTACGAGAGAAATGAAAATGATTCTAATAAACTAAAGTTGAATTATTCGTTTGTATTTATTTATTTATTTAATGCCTTTTGACGAGGTTCAGGCCATGAGGCTGCTCTTCCAGCTAATCGTTGGACGTAAGTAAGAGAATTGGGAAGGAGTGATGTTGGGTTGACGGGGAACTTATGGTACCGAACCGACATTTGTCTGGAGTACGTGAGTGAAAATTCGCAGCTGGAAACCTCACCTAATTCGGCTGAGCTGGGATTGTAGATTACCGTGTAGGTTTGTAGAGATTGAAGGAAATACTCGTTCCAGAATCCCGGTAATTACGTTTGATATGTGGATTGGAAGTTTAAGAAAATGAGTGATCATAAGTAAATTAATAAAATCAGTGTGACAATAACGTATAAGATCGTGGGAAAATAATTTGACAATTTTGAAACCGTTGCTTAGGGACGAGTGTTGTGTTGTTGTTGTTCGTATGTGGATGCACGTAAACGCCAAATTGTTCGAGTGATGTATTTGTGGGCGCGCAAATGGGTGAGCAAGCAATTAGAATGACAAGTGCTCGTGTGACGTGCTTGACAGAGATAAAACGCACTTCCGTCCAGGGAACGAGAGGTGAAAACAGACGATGTGGCAATATTCACGAAAAGTGGCATACATGCATCATACTCCATTGTTCCGACGATTTAATGCTCCAGAATATAATACAATAGAAAGTTTTTTTTTCTACTTCGCTGGAAGACTGATTCGTTGTTCCAGATTCATTGTTTTCTCGCTTTTCAATCTTGTGTGGAGAACGCTTGCGATATTTTTGGCCAAAACTTCAGTGTAAAACTTCATCTGTAACGCTGTAGTGTGGTATGGATGACGTCATATGAAATATAATTTTGTTGCTGGAAAGCTACGGTCCACATTTCGTCTTTTTTAGTTTTTTATCCCATTTTATTACGACCATTGCCATTATTAATATTTTTTTATGCGGGCTGGTTGTATAATACACATTACACTAATTATGGACTCGAGTAATATACTTTCCGCAGTAGAATGAAATTCTTTCCAGAACCATATACTTTTTATAGCAGCTCTAACTTTTAATCGTGTCGTCTCTGACGTAGCAAAGTACAAGTTTTCTGATTGGATGACAGCTTCCGTGATTACATCACCTTGAGTTAATACGTTACAACTTGTTCCTTCCATTTCCAAACTTTTTATTGGAGTACTTGTTAGTTTATGACCATTCTTCTGTTCTACTTTAACACAGTATGTTTTGGTGGTTTTTCAGTAGACCAGTTCAGTGCCGCGTTTATAAAATAAGAGACAATTTTAAATGATTTAAGACTTACGATCTTTTGATAAACGAATCCATTTATTTTGCGCTTTTACAGAACACAACGATTCGGCTCCTGAGTTTGAGTCGTCGTTAGTTGTAACAAGAAACGTAACAACCGAACGATTCAACATGATATTAAAAGTTAATATATGTTTACGAAGAAAGCAGACAACACATGTAATATTACGTCATAATAATGTATTGTAAGTACTTGATAGTTTTTCTGTGGCTGTGCGTAAGTTCAAACTCTGTGTATTTTTTTATACATTTCAAATTCGCTACGTCTGTAATGCTTAACTTATTTGTCCCAATGTATTAATGTCCAAATATCCCAAATCCATCGAGGGACTATTATTAATACAATGTGAGATTACTACACTTTGTTCAACTGATTTTAAATTTCGGTGGTGTTCCTGATTTCTAGTTTTTCACCCTCTCTTTGTTCGATCAACAATCTTCGCATTTAATTTTGTAAACTACATATAAGTATTCAAATGATATTATAGGAACCCTTAGTATCATATATTTCAGCTGGTGGTATCAGTGTTATATTATTGTTACCGCACTTGTTGGGTCGAGTTGTCTGGCAGTTTCCTCCTGAGCCAGGAGGATTCGCGTGACTACGTCAACCCGATGTTACGAATCGTCTCGAGTGTAAGTTGCGAAAAAATTGCGCGCACCTACCTCTCTGATCCTGCCTTGAAGCGATACGTCTTTTGAGTGTCTGATAAGTGCGTGCCGCGGGAGCAGCTTTCTTAGAGAGATTAATCGGTGGCTCTTGAAGTTCGAGTCAGGTGTCAGTGCTCCTCGCTGTTGTTTTGAGTTATCCACGAAATTTTTTAAGGTCTGATGGTAGAGCTTTGAGTTGCGGACTGGATGGCCAGGGTTTGATCCCCTGTGAGGTGTGAGGTTTTGCATCACTTCTCAACATCCCGACCGACTCTCGAGCCCACTTAGCTTGCTGTAAGAGAAGTACCGAGTATAAACCGAGCACAAACCGGCAGAAGCAGGACGATGGCCACATCTCCTCTTCCTAGCGCTGAGGCCCAGTCACTGCGGAGATCTACCCTGCGTGAACTCCTTGGACACGTTTGGGGCCTGTTGTCCGACAGTTTGACTTCGACTATTCTTTTATAATTTATTTGAGAATACAAATTGATTTCGAATCTTCGCAACCCTGCTATCATCGATCCTGCTGTGCGAGTGCTTTTTGAGTTGAAGATACCAATTGAAAGATTAAATTTACTCTCGAGGATTCAGTTGTGACAGGTTGGATTGCACCTACGTTTCATTCTGTGCTGTGGTGACTCGCCGTCTACGTGGTTTTGTTCAGAGTTCAGCAAATATTTTTCCCCCTGAATCTCTCTACAGCACATTGTTTTATTGAATATTTTGCATATCCGGATTATCCGGACTTTGGAACATCAGGATCGATGCTGCTCCCAGTTATTCCGTTCTGGACTATGTTCCACTGTATTCCTGACGCCCACTCACTTTACTTTGTATCATCTGTGTTCTTCGCTATAAAACTTCTTTGGTAGAAAAGATGTCAGTAGGTTTCTTTGTCGCGAGAGAAGAGGATTAGTGTCCAATAAGGAGGCGGGGGGGGGGCAGAGGGTATGAAGTACGCCACTGCGCGTCATCCTCGCCCCAACGCGCTGAAGGAAGAAGGCTTTTGCGCCTGCGCTTCTCGCCAACTACTTGACCTACATTCGCTAGTCGTAAGACACACACAAGGGATGGAAGGCGTAATTAATTCTGTAATTTCACTTTCATGCTTTACAACGGTTGCAAATTTTCCCTGCGAGTAACTCGTTAAAAAAGTTTTCTGCGACATGATAACCATTTCTAAAAACCCGAGTATTTGTTTCAGCGTTTTTTCGTACTCTGAATGCTGAAAGATTTCACAAGCAACATTATTGTACAAATATTTCTATATTTTTTCTCTCGTTGATATACACGGGAAGAGGTGTTGAGGTATTAAAGAGCTATCTCGTTCATCATCGCTGTGTTGTATCTGAAATATCTAGTGGAGAAAAATAAATAAATTTTCTCTCCGGAAGCAACTCATCCTTTCCATAAATTCCGATAAAGTGCACGTCAGAAAAAACCCGGGGCGGGATGGGTCCACAGAGGGAGTGCTACCAACCGTTCCAATATTGTATGGAGATAAGAAAATGTATAATAAATAATTAATAATAATTATTTTTATTTTTCCCATTTCTTATTTACTGTGAATATTTACATAAATTTATAGGAATAATTCTAGATCCCTTCTCATGTACTGGGAACTAGTACGAAATAATAATATCTTTAAACTTGCAAGTCAGTCATTAATTTTGCTGATAAGATAACGTGCACGGCGGCCTGCAGCGTCACGTCCTCAGACGGTTAGTCGAACTTTTAGCGTCAATGAAATAAAGAAAAAAAACTTATCGAAGATTGAATTTACTTTTTTTTTTCAACAAATACATTTTTACTTCAAATTATTTGCTTAAATTACACATACATAAATATATGAACAAAATAAGACCATATTACATACATATATCCTAATTATATAGATCCATCCAGTATGCATATACAATAATAATACTTTATTTTGTACATTAATCAAACTGACTTTATAATTTAAGGGCTCTAATGACCTCGATGTTGACGAGCCCTAAAGCCCCACAAAAAAAAACTTCATAATAATCTTTAAATAAAACCGAGACAAAAAGATTTTAAAAATTGAGAACCTTGAATAAAATTACAGATAATTTTTCAAAAGAGGATGCATTGTTTATAAACATATACACATTTATAAGAACACCATTGTGGAAATATTAAACAAAACTATGACAAATTGTATACATTTTCTTAGTTACTAACATACATAAATATATTTATATTGTTAAATCAAGAGACTTCAGAAATGAGTACACAAGTTCGAAATAAGTGCTTTGAGCAGATCCTCAATATTAGCTTGTTTTAATAACCACATTTTTAGTTGTTTTTTTGCAACGAGTTTTATATTTTTACTATTTTTTGTATCAGGTGGTAAACAGTTGTAGGATTGTGACCCTAAGAATACGAAATGGTTTTATATACCTTAGGTCGTACTAGTAGCTGCTCCGTTTCTGTTGTATTGTCTGTCCGTATGTCTATTTCCGCTCCTTAAATAAAACGGTTTAAGGACCTTGTAAACAAACAAATGTTTCTGTGGCAAAATATTAAGTTCAGTGGAAAGTGGAAAGGATGACTCTCTTTTGGGTTTTCTTGTTATTAAACGTATATAATGGTTTTGTGTGACGGAGAGTGGTGTATGTTTTTAGTGGCTGAACTCCATAATGCAATACCATAAGCTAATCTTGAGTTTATCAAGGCAAAATACATAACTCGTAAGAAATCAGGATTTAAAAAATGTCTTAAAAAGTAAAATTTCCTAATGTTATTTCTTAATTCTCTATGCAAAGCGGTTACATGGTCTTTCCAACTTATTTTTCATCAATTTTGATTCCTAGATATTTGATACTATTTACACGGTAAATTTTCGGTCAGACGCAATTTGAATCTCCGTTACCATGGATTATATGAAATGTTAAAGGGTTTTCAAAACAATATTCTTTTAAGTCAAAATTAATATACTTAGTCTTACAAGCGTTTATAATCATACCATGCTACACCAAACACGCAACGCTTCAGATCGCTTAACATTTCAGTTTTGGCCCGCGTAACGAATCGTGACGTCATCTGCAAACGCGCTCGTAACTCCCCTTAGGGGTTGGTGCAGAAGATCATTGATAAGTATTAAAAATATAGGAGCTGATAAGACGGGCCCCTGAGGTACCCCCTTTCTGTTCTATAATTGTTTGCTGAGACAGTTTTGAATATTTACATGCTGAGTGCATCCTTTGATATAGCTTCTGAACCAGTGCAGTGATACCCATAGCTTCCATTTTCATAATTAAAAATATGATCTACTAAGTCAAAAGCTTTACTAAAATCTATAAAAATGCCAGATGTTTTTTCATTATTTTTAATGCTATTGTAGATTTTTTCCATAAAAAGGATATTTCTAGTTCAGTATTTTTACCTTTTTGTGAAAACAAATTGTCTTCCATTGAGAATTTTTTGACTGTTTAAAAAATTTAAAAGTATGATTTTCATTGCTTTCTCAATCACTTTAGAAAGTACAGAAAGTAAAGCAATCTATGGTTCTCCAACAGCTCTCTGTCCCCCCTTTTGAAAACTGGTACAACTATGCTGTTTTTAAACTTAGTAGGAAAGACACCAGTTTCAAAACTTAAGTTAATTATTCATGAGAGCACAAGAGAAATAGCTTCACTAATATTCTTAATAATGTCAACAAACAGTTGGTCTATACCTGTTGATTTTTTGTTTTTTAAGTTCCGTATTATACTGTCAATTTCACGTCTTGTAACAGGAAAAATAAAAAATGTTTTTGTACATTGTAACAGGAG
The DNA here is from genome assembly GCA_002313205.1 of Laupala kohalensis. NCBI lineage: Eukaryota > Metazoa > Arthropoda > Insecta > Orthoptera > Trigonidiidae > Laupala > Laupala kohalensis. The sequence continues at coordinate 126,155 of NNCF01128324.1, read as the reverse complement.
AGGTCAGGGTTATCGTCAAAAGTAGTATTAGATAACAGTTTCATGGGTTCCTCAGTGAAATATTCGTTAAATATTTCAACAATAGAAGTAGGGTCATCTATAAGTTGTCCATTGAATTTTACTCTAGTCACTTGTTTCTTATCTATGTTATCAGTTAACTTATCTTCCATTGTTCAGTTAAATTCTCTTCATGGCTATCAATAAGGTTATGATAGTAAGTATTTTTCAATGAATTTATTTCAGTACTCAGTGTAGTAACGTAATTGTTGAAAAAAGTTGTGTGTCGGGTGTCGTAAGGTCTTCTTTTAGCAATTTTTGCTAAGTTCGTGCGGTGCTCTAGTTTCTTAAGTAAGTAATTGTTTATCCATGGAGAACGTTGTTTAGCTTTTTTCATTTTGTGTGTCATGGTAGAGTGAGTAGTATTTTTGTTAATATTTTTCTGCAGGATATTGTAAAACTCGTCTACAGCTTCATTCACATTCGTAAAGTCAAATTCGTACATTCATGCTGTAAAGTCACAAAGCCAATGTGTTTTCTGTCATAAGTAATGTTTACATGTGAAGATATTTTTTTTACAATCAAATACTAATGCAGTTAGACTATGATCGGTTATGTCAAAGTGGTAAACAGCTGCTCTAAAATGTTAGATGTTTCTGTGCCTAACAAATATGTGGTCTATGGAAGTGCGAGTGTCCTCACTAATTCGTGCGTGTTTATCGATAAGAGATATTAAACCATTGTTGTACAACAGAGAAATATAGGATTCTTTCTCCATGGATTCCCCTTTCAAATCAATGTTTATGTCGCCTGACATTAGACTTTAATCTGTACAATTGTCCTTCTAAATCCTAAATAAATTCTAAATCTGTATCGCTATGAAGTCTATATNAAATAAATTCTAAATCTGTATCGCTATGAAGTCTATATATGCAAATGTTAAAAATGACGTTACTGAACCTAGATTAGTGTACCTGCAGTTTCCATTTTATTGTCTTTTTTTTTACAGTTAATACTTTTTTTAACATATACAATCAATCCTCCCGCCCTGTAAGACTCATCGTAATTTGAAAAAGAATTATGGCCATCCAGTTGATAAAAAGGTAGTTCATGGCTAAATATCCATATTTCAGTTAATACTATTACATCTAATTTGAATTTTAAACTATGTAAGTAAACTAAAAATACATTAAACTTTTTTCTTAAACTTCTAATATTTAAATGAATAAAACGATAACCGTCACGTTCGAATTGAAAAACGCTGGGTCAAACGCGTCGAACGTAACACAATAATAATAAATTTATTGTCAAAAAACAGTACAAACTGCGTATGACCACGTGGAGGACAACAAACTAATTTACTCTCCGGAAGCAAGCGAGGGACCATCCCATCAATTCCGATCAAGGGCCCTAAGGTAGAGGCGGATTCAAAAATTTCAGCAAAAATTCCTAGATAAGATAAAAAGTTAGCTGCGAGTTATAGTACTAAAGAATGTCAATGTGTTTGTAATTTAACGGAAAAATTTACGTGTACAAATTATTATCGAACTATATATTATTCTGAGTACAGTGTTTAAGTAATGAAATAACTCTAAATTCACGATTTATTATTACAATAAACATGTCCCTAGACAAAGTCTAGAGAACCCGTATGAGAAATCCGCCTTTACTTGAAGGAAAACCGGAGAAAAACGTGACGTAACTTCCTTGTCGAAGGACGGAACCCTGTGGGCTGCCACCACCCTGTCCTTGACGAAGTCTACGCCGATGGAACGCCCAATGTCTTCCATATTGTTGATAGCTTTGTGCAACACCTGATTTTCTGCTTTCGAGAGACTGTTTTCTTCCTTGATTTCTTTCTGATCTGCTGTAATAAGGTGTTCCTCTTGTCCACTGCATCAGATAGGAACTGCAGACAATCCTTAACTTGGTTGAATTCAGCAGCTGAGTTTTTAATTTCCTTAAAAACCTCCTCCTAGAAGTCCTCAAAAACGTTNTTTTCTTCCTTGATTTCTTTCTGATCTGCTGTAATAAGGTGTTCCTCTTGTTCACTGCATCAGATAGGAACTGCAGACAATCCTTAACTTGGTTGAATTCAGCAGCTGAGTTTTTAATTTCCTTAAAAACTTCCTCCTAAAGTCCTCAAAAACGTTCAATAAGAACTCTTTGGTCAGTGTTGTAGTAGTATCCAGCGATCTATTTCTTGATACTGACGAGGACTTGACAGGCGTGTACGTATCGCAGAGCCACTCTACTTTACTATTACGCGTTCCCAACGAGTCAGGGAATGCAGATGTAACACAGACAGCACGAAACACACAACGACAACTCCCAAAACACTTCACCACCTCATTATCGTTCTCACATGCTTTGTTACACACACACTACAGATCGCCGATAGTACATCAAGCATACATTGAAGATGGCCTAATATTTTATTTGAATCAATCCTTGAAGGTACTGAGACAGTGGCGTGATTAAGTATACGAGAAAAGTGAATAAATTTTCATTATGAAACGAAATATTACATATTCTAGAAATATTTCATGGGCAGGTGGAAGGGGGTGCTGAGGATTGGACCTGAACTCGTTTAACAGATAAAGTTGAAGTTGATAAATGACATACTTTGTAAAAGTGTTACCAGATTATTAATTGTTATTATTGTTATTAATAATATAATTGTAATTGTTATAATATCAGATTTATTAAAATTAATAACACCAGATGTATTATAATTGGTAATACAAGATTAATAAAATTTATAATTCCATATTAATAATATTAATAAATAGTTTTTAATAAAACCAAATTGTTAGTTATATATTTGATGCATTTTATTTAAAGGTAATATTTATAAAATTTGTGTTGTAAAACCGTAATATTTAAAGAAAAATGCTTCCCGGTTAGCCCCCCCCCCATTGATTACGGTCTAGATCCGCCACTGTTCATGGGATATGTAAAACTGCACTATCGTGTGTCTGAGTGAAGAAGACATCGTATCTCCTGTGCATCCTGGGTCTCCGGCTGCTGCGGTCTTCGCGCTGGAGGACAAGTAGATCGAAGAAGAAAGCGTTGAAGCTGCTCTTGTCGAGCTTCATTTTCACTTTTTTAGTCTCCACACGAATTTCCCGTCACTATAATTACTTGAGATAGTTATTTTTGGTGTTTTCCTAGTATAGTGAAGGGTATCTTAATGATAATTTTTATAACTAGCGTTTTTCTTCGTAAGATTTATTTATAATTTTCGTCAGGTTATGTTGGTCTCGGACTATAGACATACTTATCTCTTTGTCCTCGGAAATTATTTTATTTTGAAACATACAAACAATATTCACTTCGGAATACGAATTTCCTTGAAAGTACGTAATGTTTCCGTGTGAGTGGAAGCGTAGTTTTTGTATACTGTGCACAAGTGGCATTGTGATAGCGTTCATTATGTATAAAGGCCCTCTGGTGTTTATCTTCTTTTCTTAATTTATATTATATTTACAATAACGTAGAAATTCTTATTTGCGTCGTTTTTGATAAAGAAAATGGACAAAGTCCTTGTTTAAATATGATCATATGTGTTGTCAATATATAGAGTGTAGTCAAATAATAATTACGGAAATTTGAAGTGTGGCGAGTTGTATTTTCTTTTCAGAACCAAGTAAAATTGTTGTCAATGTCTGTAATTAGTAATCAAACTAACTTAATCAGTTTTGAACGAATATTTCCAAAATTTCAGCACTACATTGAATAAAAGGAAACGTTGAAATTTAATACGTAAAAAGAAGGATATTTCATTTGTACCTGTTAGACAATTCGGATTAAATTGAATTCATGTGACGTGTAACGATAATGAATTTTTTTAACCCGATTAATTCAACTGTTCGTCCACTTTATTCATAAAATCATTCTATTCTTCCTAATACGACCAGTGGGATATGCAGTCACTCACAATTGTTAAGTCTTGTTTCATCCATGCAAGTGTACCCCAAGAAACTCCGAATGAGGCAAAGAATTAATGAAGGTGTATTATGAAAATGCTCAATGCCTCTACAATTTCGAAACTTGTTGTTCCACCTGCTTGGAGTGTGTCATGAGTTTTTGATGGAATGTGTAAAATCGTCCCTGGGGATATTCTGGTTGCCTCGCGCTGCCGCGTCCTCTGCGTATAATCCGCCCAGGGTACCATATAATTGGCGACGAAGCAGAAAGTAATTAGTATTTTTCATTATTAGTGTACCGTAAAATTTCCTCCTAAATCCGGATTAAAGGCAGGCTCGTGGCGCAGCGGCTTGTGCACCTCACGTCCCAGTAGGGCGTTTTGGATGGGACTGAACACGTCCGTTCTAATAGCGACGAAGGGCGGCTGTCGTGTTTTAACTTCGCATTTGAGTTTTTTTTCTTGCCCTGTTCAGCAGTTTATTTATCCAGCTCCAGTGTTTGCAATGGGAGCAACTGAATTTTTAAAGGAATATTTGAATTTTAAGTTCGGATTACAGAGGTAAAGATTCCGGGTCCCCGTGGATTTAGTTATTTTATGAGACACGACGCGCTTTGAATATTCAGTGGCAATAAATATGTATTGGAGTGTTTACTCTTTGAAACGGACTGTGTACTTGTTATCGAAGTTAAAATTTAGGTAAACGCTTATATTAGTTTTATTCTACCACTATTTAATATCGTGCATTGTGAAAGTTTCTTCCGCATTTAAAATACTCGATTAGCTTTTGTGTATCTTTGGTTGTTTCAGAAATGTAATTGTTTTTTTGTGATTCTTGTTTTAATTTTTTGATACAATGTTTAATTTCATTCTTTAACTCGCAGCTTCCGAGTACCTTCTCGTGGAGGGGTGTTTGCAACGTCAACAGCCGGGTGAAAGAGCCAGATGTCCCGGTCCGTCCCAATTTTCACCTGGCTGTTGACGTTGTATAACTTCATTGTTACACCGATTGGGGAAAAGTTATAATTCTGGATATTTGGCAATACTTTAGACGAAGCGCGGTTTTATGTCCATTATATACCACTGTAGGTTAACGGTCTGGTTTTAATAGTGTTTGCTGAGGACGATAACAGTTTCGTTTAGTGTATTTCCTGAACATGGATGGACGAGATTAATGTTATTCTTTGTTCATTTTGTGTAAGGTAAATACTTGAAGCTCCTGGCTCCTGGCCGCTTCGTGAGCATTGGATACTATTTGATCTGCTGCCTCTCTTCCGTAACCTTACATCTCTTGTTTCCTTCCTTTTCGTTCGGTGGATGTTTTGTGTTCTTCCGCGCGTGTACTTTTCTTTTTGTTGTTGCTCGGAATATCTGATGAAATGTTTTCTCTGAGAGAGACGCCCGAAGCCGTAATACATCGGGAAACACGGAACCCCATCGCGGACTAATAATATGCTTCTTGTTATGTTTTAGTTTCCATTCGTTTCGACGCTTCTCTCCGATACTTCAATTCAACAACGCAGCGGAAGAACCCTTCGCGACTGAACTATTGATAGAATAAGAGAGAAAACCACTATCCGCCTGTATTGGTGCCACGTTTTCCGAAAACTGCTTTTCTCGCCATCCCATACTAACCTTGTGATGCAAGCTTTATTAATCCAAGGAGTATGATTCTCAGAGTATAGTCCTCGCGGTGAAAGAATGGTAATAAGGGAGGAGTCTGAAGACCATGTGAATGTCGAGCAGCCAATGCTAGACTCTTATCTCTCTCTGTGGACGCGTGGGCATTGTACTCGTGTTAGCAGAATCTTTCTACCGCCTACATCAGCCGATTCGTAGAACCGTGACGGACAGAGGACTTGATCTCTAACCTTTGACCTCCCTGACGCTACCCGAAGTTAGTTTTTCCAGAAGTTATAGCAGCCTTTGTGTGGGTGCCGTGGCATGCCGTCTCGACTGGGTGGAGCGTTGGTAGACCACTACTCGCAGCAGACATACGACAATACACTTACATGACACGTTAACATGACACCTCAACATCCAGACTGACTCCCAGGCCTATTCGGCCTGTTGTAAAATGAGAACCGGGTCCATCCTGGGTGTGAACCTCGCCGTTGCGAGATGCTGGCCACATACCCTCCTACTGCCGAGACTTACGGAGCTGTATCCTCCGTGAACCCCTTGGGCACCTCGGGTTCTGTTTGTGGGACAGTTTCGATATGTTCATAAGCAATTCATTTATTACATTGGATGCAGGTGGCAATAAATGAATATAAAAAAAACGATAGAAAAACATTTTTTAAGCATTGTTGTATTTTTTTTACTTGTCTAGTGGATTCCATACGATATATATTGATGTGCATGAATCTGTTTTCTTTGTTAATACATGAATCGATTACTAATACTGTTTTCTTTATTCTCTTGTTTCAGGTGAGTGGTTCATGAAGGATTCTATTAGAAGTAAGTTACGAGAATATTGATATTGCTATTTTCAAATGATATTGTACAGTCACTGAATTCGTTAGAACGACTTCATTTGTTTCAAGAAAGCAGCATTTCATATTTTCATTGCGGATATGAATCAGTGAAACTAGTGACAGTCATCATAATTAACTAGTTAAAGATTTATGCCACTTGACATGATCTTTGTAATTATTGTGGTATGCATTCCTTAGATTTCACATTCTTAGAGTATCCCTTCTAAAGAGTTTGTATCTTAAACTTCGCATAAAATGTTTTTTTTACCATTTTTTTTTTTTTTTTTGCGTGAAATTTTGCGTAACGGCAGGAAGGTCTCGTTTTGTAACGCACTTCATTGCGATGGATTTGTCAGATCGCTCCGATAGAGAGCGTGAGACAACCTTATGACGAGAGTGGTGATAAAGTGATATTATATGCGACCTTTCAATTATACAAATTTTTAAGTCACAACGTTTCGACCATTATTTGAGTATTTCAGTTATGTTAATAAATAAATAAATAATCTTGATTACATAAAATAAAATTAACATATTTGAGGAGTTAGTAACAGGGTAATGAAATTCCTTAAGGTTATGAAGAATATTCGTACTGAGACAGCGTAACTACAATATTAATAGACTCGTACGTTTGTCCTTATATCGTAATATTTAATTCAAAATTGATTTTTCTTTTACTGAATCACGATTGCTGAATGACACATTTCTCCCATGGATTTAAGGTTCACCGAGATACCATCTCTAACAACGACCTCTCGAGAATAATTTAATGAATCAAGCTGTAATATGTAACCATTACTAGAACTCGTAAATTTTGGACTCAATTCACGAAGAACTTAAATGGTCTCTATTTGTTGACAATAACAATTTCCTATTGATGATCGGAAAGTAATGCATAAACGCAAGACAGTTATATAGAGACGATATCTACTTTCGGCCACGTTTTTAGAAATCTCTTACATTGCTGTGAACCTACGGGCCCGGGAGGCGAACGGGATGGCGCAGTTGAAAAGCGCATGAGCGCGCTAAGCTCAAGGTCTCGAGTTCGAATCTCGGTCCCGTCTCCCATTTTCATTTAACACAACAATAATGAACACGTTTTTAGACTTTAGTCCCATTGTGTGGTTTTATTGAGGCGGTGTAATGATGTGTTCCATCGCTTAAGAACGGGTTGCACCTAAAACTATAATTATCTATTATTGTGAAAATGACATTCTTGGTTGGAACATGTTGCTTGAGGAATACACACTTCCAAGAAATGAAATGTCCATTGTGTCGTGTTTCAAATGAAATAGTTTCTCGTTATTCATGAAGCGAATTCCTTCCTTTCTGCTTCGTTTCCCGCCTCACTATCTGCGCTGTTCCGATTATATTTCTTTCTCTTACGCGGAGAGTTGTTTCGAGATTTTGACGGAAATACTTACTGGGTCATGGATACAGAAGAGAGTGAGCGGGTCTTGTAATACGTCTTGGCATCCGTCCGCAGAGGTGATGAAACTGATTCCAGTTTCGTTTATATTTCGTATTAAAAGCGTATTTTAAATTCTTATATAAGCGTCTTTTTATGTTATGTATATACCTTGTAGAAATGTAACTAGTACGTATACTCAAAATTTCGATGACTAATTAGAAGTTCGTAGGAAATTCGTTCTACACTTATTTTTTTAATCGACTCACTATTGTATTATTGAAGAACATCCGTTTATTACATTTGAAAATAATTTTAAAATTTTGATTAATTTGCTATTATTATTATTATTATTATTATTTTCTTCGTAGTCCTTTTGACTGTGTGTATCTTAAATTTTTTCTTATGTTTTGAAGTAATGGCGTTATGGTTCCATTCATTGCTCTGTGATTGTGTATGGAGAGTTAAAAGACGTGTTTCTACTCATCAACTTTTTAAGATAGAGGCAAATCATATTGGAGTTACAAAAATGTTTCAATTTTCTGCGACATTAGATTACTTTTTTCAAAGATGTGACCATATTTGAAATAATATGAGCGTCCGCGTGATTATGGAGGAGTTTGTTCATTTCCATACCTATAGCGCAGTGCTTCCGAATTAATTGTTTTTCTCTCTCGAAGTATTTGAAAGAATATTCATAAACCCGAATAGCGAATGTAGTTTCCTACTGCTATTATGTGAGCAGACTCTTGCAAGTGTGTTCGTGCCAAAGTGGTTGCATAACCCTTCCGTGTCTTCAAGCGGCTGCTTCTCCCTCATTCATCCGAGCTTTTTTTACGTGTGTATGTTTTGGGGGTTCCGGAAGCGACGTTCAGAGCCACGAATAAGTCGCGTCCTTGCGCTTTGTTTGTATCAATTCGTAAAATAGACTTCACTCATAAATCGTTCTTGGACCCTTTGCGAAGGTTTGGAGCGAGTGCAAATTTTCCTTCTCTCTCTAGCGGGTTGCGCAGATTTAAAAATTTGTTTGCGAAAATTTTTTTAACAAATTTTTATTTTTAAATATTGTTATATTATATTTAACTATTATATTTAATTGTTTTATTATTAAAAATTTGTTTTCGTTAACATGCAAAGGCTCTAGTGACCTCGACGAGCCCTAAAGCCCCCCCACACCCACACACACACCAAAAAAAGTTTCCGGAAAGATGGGACCAGCGCTCGAAGTTTGTCAAATCACTAAGAAGTACAATTGTTTTCTTTATTTTAATTGTTCTGTAACACAATATTACAACGATGAAAAAACACTTAATTTCTCTGTCAGTTAATATTATAGGGTAAAGAATGTGGAGGCACTCGCTTGACTCTTTTGAAATGCAGAAACATGGCGACCGAGTGCAACGGTTGCGCAATTTATGTATCACACTTCGAAAAAAAGTAGTTATATTTTTGTAATGTAAAAAACACTGCGGAAAATTTACCACGACTGAAACCAAACTTGTAAAAGTTGTAAAAGATGTAAAAGTTGGCCTTTTGAAAATAAGTGCTTTTTGTATAAGACGCGATATATTACACCACCAATTAAAACTACAAATGTTTGATATAAATGAGCGACGTGGTATGTTTCTCAAGTTTAAACAACAAGACGTACGTGTTACTCTGTTTTGTTTTGCCGTCTTCAGTTCTAAAGGGAGCTGCTTCTTTATATTCATATTATGTTTTTATTCCGAGTGTATCTGAATATCCGATCCGAGCATTCATTGAGTAAATTTGTCTTTAATTCATCTTCACACAACTCTTCGACTCCAGGATTTTCTCTCTCTCCAAATTTCGTCTTCATCGCTGAAATGAATGAAAGTGCTGCCTGTCGATGTATCTGTGGAAACAGGTATCTGTCTCTGTGTGTTTGGCGTTTCCGATCCGTTCCCTTCTTTCTCGAGTTCGATATCTGGCTGTGGATAACTGTGTCAGCAGAAAGTGTGCTCGGCAGGTGTGTCCAAAGGTGGTCTGTGGCGGGGAGCCGAGGAACTTGGCGGGCGAACCAACCGAGGATGGATTAGCAGGCTACCCCAACGATTCTACAACCGATAATTGTAATCTTACACTAATTTTGTTGACATTTAACGTCACAGTGTTTTTCGTACCCTCAGTATGATAAGGTGCGTTTCAGTTCCGAAATTTGTTGACTGTATTGGGTGGAGACGTTAACGTTCTCCTGGAGGATAGAGCTTCGCAGTTTCTTGGCGTCGGCCACGAGGAGGAGATGTGGATCGCGTGACGCTGCGTCTGATTTGACAACGGTTCTTTTTCTACTGAAGGCTAAAAAGCAACCTCGTCGTTCAACCCTCTACTATGTGAGAAACGCAGTCTTCTATTGATACAGAAATTGATTTGTTGCCATGAACTTACGCTACTTGATACAGAAATTGGCCAAGACTTACATAAGAACTCTATTAGAATTCTTGTTCCTTTGCGGTTCGTGGTAAATATTACTCGATTCATACCAATTTTTCGGGATACAGTAGAACCTCGATTAACCGTGTCTCGATTAACCGTGTCTCGATTAACCGTGGTGCTCACTCTTCCACCGAAAAAGAATTCCAACTACATATGTAAATCCAATTGTTTCCACAGTTGTACGAGGTTCCTAGACTTCCATGATGTAATGAAATGGAGAAAAAACCTAACTGAAGTAAGGAAAATCACTTCAAAC